>JAHPZR010011729.1:0-54141 GCA_019787425.1 Platygyra sinensis
TTTTGTGGTGAGAGAAGATCGCATGTAAGTTATATGAAAGCAGGGCCAACAACAAGTTATGTGAATGGTCAAAGATTTGTTATTCCAACCTGATAAATGCCAACTTACTGCGATTGCAAGTCAGTTCCCAGCATGCAGAAAAACTGTAGAGTAACACTTTTTTGGTCATTGTGCTGTTTTCAAAGGATGCATTACAGAAATAGATTTTTAATGCTCACATGGTTGTCATGTTCACATTAAAATTATTTACAATAAGACTTTTACTTTCAAACTTTATGAACCCATTATTGGGACTTACAAATTTTCAAAATTTTAAATATAATCATACAAATATGTAAATTCTGTTTTCCCAAAGTAGCATAAAAACACTTTTTAAAATTAGTGAAAAATTTATTGCTAAAGGTGTAACTTTATGAGTCAAAATAGGCTTTGTGTTACAACGTTACATAGCCTTGCCCAAGTATTTCAACAATGCAATGTTTTGGGGAATCTGTAGTCAAAGGTGTGGATTTCCTTAAATAAATTTTTTGACAAAGCTGAACACCTTTTCAACTCCAAAATAAAGTCAGGAAAAAAATCCCAACAATGTTTCCATCTCGAGCTTTAATTGTGCCTTAAAAACGAAATTGCCACACTTCCAGTGAGTTTATCAATAAATAGTGCTTTCAACTCACACTCGTGTACTGGACAGAGCCATTATCAGTGTGCACAGATGTCTGCACTGCCACATACAGCAGCTGCTTATTTTCTTTTTTCTGAAACTCCATGGTTTGTGTGACAGACTATAGCTACTCTCAAGCATTAGAATAGTAATATCAGAAATAACTGTTGTTGCACTGTGTAAATTATAGCATAATTTAATTTAAGATGGACTAGTAAAAAGTATTGCCACTAGTCATATCATGTGATGATGCAGAGCTTGAAGTGGAGTCATTTGATAGCACAGATGTTGGCTGAGACAATGCAGAGGACGTATGTGAAAACAAGTATTGCTGCTGAAGAGGATATTCTTGATAACTATGCTGATGGCCATATGTGTAAGGGTGGAAATCATTAGAAGGTACAGAGTGGCCCTAGGGATGTTCCTGCCAGTTTCCATGAGGAAACATCATTTGAAACAATTTTGACTCATGTTCACGGGCTTTTTGTATGTCTTCTTTCAAGAAGTTAATTACATCTTTTGTAGGATCATTTTCAACAACACTTCTCATAAGTTTGATTGCTTCACACACAGGATCATATTTTTTACTTCGTTTATGTTCTTTAACTGGAACAAACAATTTGCCTGGTTTATCTTCTGATTCACTCTTCAAGACCTTGTCTGTGCCACTGCTGGACTCCCCTTCATTTCGCACAAATTCCAGAGTTGATGGTTCCAAAGCCTGATCTGATTGGCAGGAATCTCTGGTTTTTACAATTGCAAAAAGTTTATTGAACCATTTACCATAGCCCTTGTTATCCAAGAATCTTAATTCCAGTTGCGGTCTTAATAGTTAGAGCAACTCGTTTGCATTCACCAACACATTTTTTGAATTTTGATCTGAGTTGATCAACTGAAAAAGAAACACTTTGCCCCCTGCAAGCACATCTCTGCTCCAATTCCAGCTTAATTTTGCCATATAACTCCCCATTTCTTTGGAATTTAGTGTTTCTAAAAATGAGGTTTTTTTGTAATCTTCATTTCCAACAATTATATCTACAAAGTCATCCAATTGATGTTGTGACCAGGGAGATTTTGTTCCTGCATTTTTTCGTGCCTTCACTGGTACTTTTCCTTCCTCTTCATCAGATTCGGGTATCTCATCTTCCGGAATTATTAGTGCACCCTTACCAGTTGCGTTCCTGTTAAACAACCAAATAAAAGATTAACATCCTTTCCATGACAAGACAACAATAATGCACTGGTAACAACAACAACAGGGCTGCAAATAAGTTATTTGTTTCCTAGAAAGGGCATTTGTCTTGCACTTCACTACAGAATGTACCAGTCAAATTGAAGCTTAAACTTTCCCCCCCCCCCCAGGCATACCCCGGGCATTTGATGTCTTTTCCCTCCCGGGAGGGAGGGAATTTGATGAACTTAGTCTTCCCGGAGGCAGGGCATTTGATCACTACTCATAGGGGGTGGGGAATTTGATCGCTAGCTTAGATTTCATGTTACGAGTCGCGCTGATTCGATGTGGTGTGGTAAATCATGGCGGAACAAGCCTTGATGCATTCAAAGTGAAAGATACCCAATTCGTGACGGACTGGCTGATAAGCAAAGGCTTGCACAAGCTTTGCTCTGTATTTGAAGGTATTCAACAACCAGTTATATTATCTTTGGCATGTAAGAGCGTTGTCTATTAAACCATGTTTACATAGACAGCTTCCGGAGCATAATAGAAGCTAATGAAAAGTTTCCCGGGGTGGGGGCATTTGATCACCTGGAATGGACCTATGATGGGGCATTTGAACAGCTTTTCGGCCTTGGGAGTGGGAAATTTTCCAAAAATTTTCCAAAAATTCAAATGCCTGGGGGGGGGGGGATGTTTAACCTTCGATTTGATGGGTACATAAAATTTTCACAAAAGTACATTCTAGAGCAGAAGTGTGACGTACATTTTTAGGGCAAACGCTTCAGCTCTTAAAAAGACATGTTTTCGTTTGGAGGGCCACATATATTCTTTTGCCGAGTGCTGAGAAAGGTTGCTGAAAGTCTTAAAAGCAAGATTGAAAATATAACTACTGCAACTGTCCTAGTGATGGCATTTCTCCGAAGCAAATTAAAAACAAGCCATTGCATATATTACATCATACATGCTCCACATTTTTTGCACACTGAATGAGCTGACCGTTTAAAAAATACTTATGGTTTTTCTTTATTGGGGCAGTCCGAATCATCATTAAGTTTATCTTCACATTTTCGTTTCTTCCCATATGCATGTGAAGTGTTGCACTCGGCTTTCCTGTCTTTTGCACAAGGTTCGCAAAACCCAACTCTTTTACCAGCTACCCAACCAGGAGCATCTTCATTTGCTTCAAAAATTGAACACTTATTACATATAGGCATTTCACACTTTAAACAGGTATACTTTGTACTGCAGAAACATGAACTGCACATATCAACTTCTTCAGTTGAAGAGAGCGTTTGTCTCTATGCCGCCATTTTGTATCATTAACGCCGAGCCTGCAGACAGTGAAGACGCAACATTCTGCGGATGCTTGAGTAAAAAATCAATTTTCATCAATTTTAATAATTTATGCATTTGATTCGGCCCTTGTGAAGTACGACGTATGAATCAAAGCGGGTCCACAGCCGTTATTCCCGGCTGAGCCAGGCGTGAAGAACGGCTGAGCCAATCCGAATTATATCGGCCGTTTCGAATTGATTCAGACACCGTACTTCACATGAACTTAATTCATTGAATTCGATTCGGCTCGTGTGAAGTACGGCGTCTGAACCGGGCCTTAACCGCCAACACGACGTTACTTTTCACATGTTAGACATTAGCAGCAAGGCATTGTTTTTTGAGATCTCCTAATTTGCCTTTATCACGTTCTGTTACAGGCCTGCATCAACAACATCCTTTCCAGTCATTGCGACACTGGATTCTCTTCATCAACGTTTGATCAACTCCGCTTATGTCGTCTCCAACCAAAGGAACTTGAACTCACACATTAAGAGTTCTGTTTCTTTTTGTGATGCTGCTTCCCAGTGATGGTTACTTTCATTACAAGATATGTCACTTATCTAGAGTCGCTCGGTCGTGCTTATGGTGCAATTTTGAATCATCTTAGCAGTCTTTAATATATGCACAAGCTTCTTGGGCACGAGTTGACCTGGGATATCAATTACCGTTACAACTATTGTTGTGTGGAGCTAAATTTCATATAGGTACAGCAGTGAAGCGTAAGGCACCTATAACACAGTGTTTGCTTCTTGACATTGTGCCTCTTTTCGAAAGAGAAAATCCTCTTCAAGCAGCTGTGTGTGCTCTTTTTTTAGTGGCCTTCTATTTGGGTAAATCAAATTTAGTAGTAGACAGTGAGGTGCTCATTAATCCCAAGATTTTGCTGCGTTCAGACCTTTATTTTGATGGGTCATTTGCTTATGTCACAGTTCACACAAGCAGGACTAGTCAATTCCAAAAGCGTATTTTATCTTTGCCTTTGCCACATGTTCCAGGTAGTTTATTGTGTCTCATGTCTGCTCTGCTTAATCACTCGAGTATTAATCATGTTCTGTCAGGCACGCCTCTTTTTTCTGTTTGGTCAAAAGGACACATGTGCCCTGTCACTTATGGGCACTTTAGTTCCTTTTTAACAAAGGTTCTTAAATCTGTAGGTTTAGATTCTACTAATTATTTGCGTCATAGTCTCCACAGAGGCAGTGCTACATTTGCCTTTGAATTGAGTGTACTGTCTGAGTTAATTAAGGTTCAAGGCAACTAGCACAGTGACTGTTATTTAAGGTACCATGAAATGTCTGGCAGCCAAAAACGTGTTGCGGCGTCTCAAATGGCTGCCTCTATTTTATACCAATTCATAACGATTGGTTTCAATTTCATTTCATAGTGCTGTATTTTTTTTCTTTTCCTTTCACAATATCAACACATACTCCCATATATGGGTCTTTGGCCTTTTTTGTTTCTTGGTCTGCTTCCGGACGCTCCTTTGTTAATAAACTTTTGCCCAAACATTGCAGTCTGTGTTGATATCTTTAGTGATTGAGCAATGATCACCTTTAGTGATGACTGATAATTACTGATATACAACATTCCCAGCGTGCTAGCCACGCTTCTTTGCTCATGTTTTAGTATCGGATGTCAGATTGCTCATTCTCGTCAGCCAGTGTACTCATTTTCTCGCCGACTCGTGCCACCCATTCAGTTTATATCCTTTTTAGTTTCTTGGTCTGCTTCTGGACACTCTTGTGTCAATAAACTTTTGCCCAAACATTGCAGTCTGTGTTGATAACTTTAGTGATTGTTTTATGCGTAAACTGATTGCCTATCTTATCAGAATGCTGCTGCTCCAGCCAAGCTATTTTCCTCCTTGGCTCTTGGATCTCCTGGTCTTTAGTTTGACAGCCAAGGTGCATCTGAGTTGCTTGGGTGGGTGCAGACATATTCCTTTGTCTGGGGCATTTCTGTCCAATATTTGGCCTTTCTGCCAGTGGCAATCAACATTGCTACCTCGTGGTATAAGTGCTAATCTTGGGAACTTTTGGGCAGTTGTTGGCCTTTCCTTCCTGTTTTTTTAATCCTCAATTCACCACTTAATACACTGAGGATCTCTGCTGCTTTTCTTACCACATCATTCCCATAAAACAAGGCCTTGTCCTGCAGCTTGGTATCATTATCTTCAGCCTTTATCTGTATGGTTTTCTCATTGCTGGTCATCTCTTCAATGGGATCATCCTCTCACCAGCTTTGATATCCTTGAACAACTATATCATCTGTCTGTATATTGAATGCATAGAACATAGGCTTTTAGCTAAAATGATTGCATGTACAAATAGGAATGCAAATCTAGTTCAGGGGTTGTTTCCCAGGAATTGAGGCTTTCTAGTTCTGAAAAGACTAGTTTGCCATGCTATTCCAGTCTTGATCAGTAGCAGTTGTCTTTCAATTTACATCTTTTTTACCTGCATGAACAACCACTGAATGGTGCCTTTATTAAACTTTTTAAGTGCTCCGATTATAGGGGTTAGAACTGCACTGCTTTGCCTTGTTTGTTTGTTATTTCATTCAGGTGTTGCTGAGCGGAGTTTCCTTGGCGAGGAAAGGTAACATACGTCTAGACTCACCTTGTGTTTAGTGCGGATTGCACTGAAGCTAGATGCTTTCGCAAGCCCACATTCATTGGCTTTAAATCCGGTGCGGGTTGCATCACATATCTCACAAGAAAGCTTTCTCAGGAGTCACAAGTAATCTCACAAGCTCTGACAGGCACGTATCTATCGGGTTGGACTATTGTTGTGGTTTAAACCTCAAACTGAAAGCAAAAGCACTCGCACTGAATAAGAGTCTTGCACTACTGTTGTCTGTGTTATTAACCGCTAGCGTAGGAACAATTACAATCGAACAATACTGGTCAAGGATCGGCTGTCACGACAATTTTGTCAAAGCCAAGGATGCCTCTTAACGTGTGCGAGACGGATCTTGGAATATGACGTTTTACTTAAGAGCTTTTTATTTACTTGCCAACATTAAAAGACGTCGGATATTACAAGTTCTGGAATGAGGTCATGGTTTGGTTTATGCAAATGATATGCTACAATGTTTACATCCCATTGCAAATGATGTGGAGGAAAATTCAGGTCGTACAGTATTTCACATCATTGATCCAACATCTACTGACTCTAGCTTTTTTAGTTAAGTGCTACTGGCTACCTGGCATTTTTAACTTTTAGGTTATTTTGGGCACTCGCAGCCAGCACCCCTATCATCTGTTGTATATATAGATATATATTTTTTCTCTTGTAATAATTATGGGGTGAAATAAAGTATTCCTGTTGTCCTTACTTTAATGGAAATAAGTATACTCCCTTTTTTAAAGAGATATAACAATTGTCTAAATTTATAAACACAAAAATGACACAATGCAACCACACTCCAAATGTGAGGTTAAAATATGAAAGAAACTTGAAATAACTTTTTTCCCATTAAATTTTATGAGACAAAGCCAAGAAAGTACAAAATATCAAATATTTCAAAGCCTTGGATTTCTGTGTGCATAGTAATTGCCAGACAAAACATCACTTCTGCCTGTAGTCAGGAAGCTACTACTGTTGTATAATGGTAATTTCTTTTTTGGGCTCCACTGGGTTTTAAAGTTTTCAAAAAGGCATATGTATTATAGCATTACTTCATGAAATAAGCCCAAGGAGAGAAAGATGAAAACATATTTATTATTGCCTTATTATAGACAAAATACAATACAATATGGTAGAGATAGAAGGCCTGCTAGTTATGCAACACTTTGGAGTGGTATACTTTAGGTGAGGTGGGAATACCAAGAAAATACAAGTGACAAGTGGTATATTCCACAGTTATACCATGAGAAAGGGTTACATAGCTATTTTATACCATACCATAGAAAATACAGTAGCCAGATGGGAGGGTTGGATGTGAAAAGAAAATAAAAAGTACTGATGGCATAGAAATATGCAAAAGTGTCAAATTGTGAAAAATCACAAACGTTTCGGGCACAGCCCTTCTTCAGTGTGAAAACCGTTAAGTTTGCGAGACTGTTCATTTGAAAATAACGGAAACAAAGCGCACGCGGAAAACTAGACGCGCGCGCTGTTTATATGAAATGGAAAACATTATTTAGGCCATCTGGTTGGGTGTGATGCAGTTAAATTGCACTGATCGATGGGAAGGTTTGGTGGAATACTGACAAATATACAGTACAACATATTTCCTGCATTTTGATTGGCTGTTTTTTCTATGGCATGGTATAAATACAATTATAATCCATCAAATATTTCACCTGCACATGATTGGTCTTAACACGTCACATGACCCAATATTCCCCAGCTAAAACTGGAGAATATCAGAGATTGTTATACCTCCCAAACAACAATGATTAAGAGTGGGAAAAATCATCAACAAATGTATGAATGATGCACAGTGTGCGTCTTGCCCAGCTGCTTCGCGACATGTTTTTTACCCAAACCTTACTGCCTTCTGTACTTTTTGGATGAAGCCCACCATTCAAAAATACAACTGACAATGCCACAGTGCTTAGTTATGAATTTAAACATTCTGAGTCATCAAAGCAGCAAAACCTCTTGACACAACATGTACAAGTTCACTTGACATGTGTTAATAGTGCCAAGTTCAGTGAGTTAAACTAGCACAGGACATTATGCACAAAATGGGACTAAATTGAAAGATGTTGTGTTATGTCCCATTCGGGCTAAAAGCTAAATAAATTATTATTAGAGAATAAAGTGAGTATTAAGTGAACAATATTCTACTATACATTACCCTCTTAAAAATTGTAAGAGCTTGTTTACTTTCTCACTTGTAGCAATTGAACTCCCAGATACTGGCATTTGAAAACAGAATTCCAACCGAAAGTAATAATAGCATATTAGCAAAAAGCATAAGACCCCAAGTACGCATTGCGGACCTATTTTTTGAAAGTGTTTTAGCACATTAAAATTGTCCAAAACGTGTGTTTTGCATTTCTATCCCACTTCCTGCCCTCTTAGAACTCTCACTTTCTCCTTTTTCCACTCCGTTTTTTGCCACCTCTATTGTCCCTTAATCCTGGACAAGAGCTGGGGAATAAAGCGTATTGACAAAGTGGAAGACAAATCAAGATGTGGGGCATCCTTTTATTTATTTTAAGAACTCAGTTACTGAATTCCTGTACTATGTTGTTATGAAGGTTGTCTTGATTGTGCAAATTAAAGCAGCACTCCAAACATTAAGGTGGGTTTTCACTAGTGCAAAATCAAAGGCATAAACATAAGCAAGTGAAAATGCCAGAATGTATGCATAAGGTATACCCAGGTGTAAGAGCACATGCAGGTGCAGCATTCACAAAATTTCTCGATACCAGCTTTTCTTGACTATAAAATAAAGATGGCCACCCTACAGTTATGCTTATTTCACTCACGTTCGCACTATGACATAAGTATAACAAGCGCAAGAGGAACAAACCGAGGTCATTCTTCTTGTGCTTATGCTTATGAAATGGATGTTCCCACTTGCTTATGACAGTTCTTGTGCTTAGGTGCCAGTGAAAACCAGTCTTAAGGAGTCAATGGGCTAAAAACCAAAAAAAACTAACAAATTGCAGCTGAAATATTAACATACATGTAAAATTGCAAACAGTTAATCACTATTTTTCTACCCTGATGGTTAGACGTTGTTCTTCTAACATAGGTACTTCAACAAATAAGCTATAGCGGGCAGTTGTAGCATGTTACACAATGGTTTAAAATCTATGTTGCGTTCTACACACCATGAGGGCTGCTGCTATGCAGCAACTTTTAATTGCATGGGAAAGAGGTTGCCAGGGCTATAATCTAGTCACCAGGGTCCAATAGACCATTTTACAGTTGTCGGCTTAGTGACCTGGTTTCTGAATCTGAATGGCAGCGAGGCTGGAGTTGACCTTGTCTTGACACAGACCTTGCTGCTTTTATTGTGCAAATCAAGTTGTTCTTATGCTAACTAATTTGCATTTACATAAGAAAAGCGGAGGTCTGTATCAAAGCAAGGTCACCTCCTGCCTCGCTTGCACTCATAGCCTGCAGGTAACTAAGCACGTACAAACTGTAAAATGGCCTCGTTCAATAGTGGGTTAACTTGACTCTGAACAAAACCATTAACCCTAGGTTAGTGTTCACCCTGCTTTGAGTAACTGCTTCGAGAACTCATTACAAGCAAAACACAGGTTACTTTCAACAGTAAATTTAATCTTTAACTAATTTTAGGTTTAGGTATGAAAGTATGATGAACCAACAAAATAACTGGGAGGTGTGATAGTTGGCACTGGCTAAATGAAAACGAATCTAAATTGGTTTTAGGAGGTGATTTGAATAAAAGAAATGCATAAAATGTAAATGAACATAATAAGTCAAAGTTCAACAAAACTGAATCAACTTTACTTCAAGGCAAACATTTCAGCATCAACATGTGTAAAAACCAATATAATCCTAACAAAGATAACATTACAAGTATTCTAACAGAACCCTATATAAGTAAGTAATTTGCCATTAGAAATGGTGGTAGTGTTCCCAAATTCTAACCGTCCAATTGTATAAAATGAACAAAAAAACAACAACATGTAAACTGGAAGGTTATGTTAGTATGTCCATCTGCATTGCAGAAGCACTGGACAAATGATTTTTTGGGATTAAAAGTTCATAACCTCTGATTGTAACTGAAACTAATACTTTGAACATGATGATGGAAAGTGTACTAAACATTGGCAAGTTAAGATCTGCATTGTTTTTCTAATGCGTCACGCAACGACTGACTAAGTGAAAGAAGGGCTACTCGTAGTCTAAATCGCCATAAAAAACAACTGCCATATAAAAGCCAAATAAATTAACAATCACATCAACTCAACACGGCAACCGTACTGCGCTGAGAATTTCAAATGCTATTCGGTTTTCTGTGGCCTTTCCACGTGCTCGGCTTCTTTGACGTTTTCGCAGTCACGCTCCAACAGTCATTTGGAATTACATTTTGCACACCAAGAGTAGAAAATGCACATGTTACATGTGGCATTAAATTACAAGTGAAATTTATTTCTAAATTTTAAAATAGCTTTACGTAAGCATATTTAGGACCAAACGGAGTTGCCCTCGCAAAGTCTACATCACGTCAACAGTCGAATACCGAGCTAAAGCGGCCTGTGCATAACAAACGCTCCGAAATATAACTGAAGACTAATTTGTGACCAGAGCCAAAAATAAGTGCAGCTTACCTGATTTGTGTTGAATAATACAAGGGAACAAGATGTTCTGATGGCCGTAGGGGGTTGGAATGCCGTCACTATTCTTTTGTAATTTGGAAGAAGGGATAATATATATTCATAGAGTACATGATGTCCTCAATGAACTGAATAAGAACACACTCTGAAATGAATTAACAGCATGAAAAGCTTAATAAAGCCCGTGGTAGCACATCCACCCAGTGCAAACCTTGAGTAGGCAGCATTGACAACTTCAACAGGTCGAACATAAGCTCAAGCTTAAGCTTTCACAAGAAGCACAATATCTCAGGATGTAACGCATCAATCGAAATTAATCATAGGAAACCTAACCAATAAATCAGTATTACTCGATTTTAATCGACAGTAATCAATCGATTAAGCAAATTGAACAATCAAAATCAATAATCACAAAAATTTAAGCATTGGGTATCAATTTCTATGGATTTTGAGAAACTGTCAGGATTGTATGGTGACAAACACACACTAGTAATATACTCAGGAAGCCAATTTGATTGAACAATAGTTTCAGTGATATCAAGGTATCAGGCATACTGTATACCATGAAAATACGGGAATTATTAGAGGCTTAGGTTGTTAACCATCACATCTTACCTTGCTTTGCAAACCTCAATCATGAAACTCTAGCTCCAAAAACACATTAATATTTTGTAAGCAGGTGTAAGCCATGACTCTTGGCAAAAATGTAATTTTCATTCAAAACGGATCCATTCATTAGGTTACGAAAATGTAGTCTTTCGTCCAGGAGGCTAGTGCAGTTTTATAATTTTCATAGCCGAGGTTACATGTACTGCTACACTATGGTGCGGATCAGCCAAAACAGTCTGCACCAGAATGAAAAATAACATCAGAAGATGACTTTGCGAAAACAGTTACATGCACATTATGTGCATGGAAAATTACATATCAAGATCGTGCTAAAGCAGTATGGTTTGTAAAGTGGCATTCCAATAAAAACTCCCATAAAGTTAAAGCCAGATGATTTTTGAGCACAGACAATAAAGTACTGGTGAGCAAACCCAAATTTAAGCTTGAATGGTGTGAAATGCAAATTGTAGTTTTCCAGGGTTTTCCCACATTTTCTTCTTTTTGACATATTTTGCTGCATATTTAGATGTATAATTATCTTACCCGAAACATGAATACCATAAAACATCCAACTTGTTTTTCATCTAGTTTCAAGGCCTTTGCGATCCTTTGCATGACGTATTGTTCAGGACTTCCCTTTGATGACACCAAAACTGTCTCCAACGTGGACAGTTGAAGATCACTTAAACGTGTCCGTGCTGTGGAGCGGGTTTCCTTTGTCTCACCACTTGCACTGCCAGCAGCTGTAGCAGTCAGCAGTGAATTAAACAATAGTACATGTTGTTTATTTTCTATTTTCTTTAGCAGTAACTTTGAGGTTGTTTGGATTTTTATTTTCTTCTCTAGACTATGTTGAGCAAGTTTGCAAAAGTTTTCGAAAGGAAAATCTGATGCGTACAAGTAGCTCATTTGCATAATACAGCGCATGCACTTTCAAGTCGGAGTCGGTGTTTTCAATTGTCAACAACTCTTAACAAAGACTTCTTTAGTTATCTTAAATGTTGTGGTAAAAAAAAATCGAATGTGGTTTAGGGTGGACTGTATTCTTATCAACAACAATACAGGTCATCACAGCAGTCAAGATTTGTTGTGAAACCATTGATTTCTTCATGCATGTCGACATAAGCAATATTTTCACGAAATTTAAATGGTTTCTTAGTTACGTTTAGCACAATTTTCACATTTTACCTTTGAAGAGTGTCATTCCAAACTTTGTGGCGTGTTTTGTATTCCTCAGAATGGCATTTTCTTTCATTAAATTAATTTCCTCTTCAGACACATTGACAAAGCGCAAGGCAGCTATTTTGAAAATTTGTCCTCCCGCTATAATCACCTCTGCAGAGGTGATTATAGCGGAATATGATGCCATTCTCGGCCAATGAGAGCGTGAGGATTTCTATAATCACCTCAGTAATTATACTAAATAAGATTTATTACACTTATGTCATTTGCTTTCTCATACCCAATCATTTTCTTTGCTAACAGGTGTACCCTCCCTGGTATCAAATGTTCCACTTGCTTTGAATTTACTCTGACCTGTCTTGATTATTTTTTACTTGTAAATAAAATACAGAACTGGAGAATCCTTCATCTATATTTAAGTTAGAAATTATATTTTAATTGTATCATGTGGTTTTGCACACTTAATTGTCGGGGGATCGTGTGGACCAAGTGCAGACAATCCGGCAAATGTCCAGTGTGTGGTCATGGGAAGCTGTGCAAAGAGTACTCAAGGCCACCTTTAAAATTTTCTGTATTTGGAGACTCTGCCTTAGACTGTGAATCGAACAATCTCCCATGAACCACAAATATGAGCGCCAACTCTCCTGGGCGAATCACTGTAGACCCCACCGATTCGCTTATATACTTTGCAGCAGAAGGTTCTGGAACTTTCCGGCTGTACTAAATAAAGTAACATTACAATATAAAATTATTTACAGCAGCAGACGTAAACGACTAAAGTAAATTGCTTAGTCACCGTGACAAGGCTAATTAAATATGCACAAAACTTCAAAACTAAATTAGCATATTCGCGAATGTTCCAAGTCACGCAAGAATTTTCATAACACGCAATTTTTTAGCAATCCTCCCCTCACACTCCCCTTGCTTTCGCATCCTCCTCTGTTCCCCTCCGCCTGTGTTCCCTGAAATACTCAAAAAATTATGCCTGTTCTGCAAGCTATCAAACTCTCACCTATAAGCCAAACCCCCTTGTTTGGACTTTATTTGGCAGATTGGAGTCAAAATTTCTGAAAAAATAGCTTGGCTTATAGGTCAATAACTACGGTAGACAAAATTACTAACATGCTAATTGGTTTTGAACAAGGTACAGATCTGAGCGATTAAAAATTGCTTGAACTTGGGGACGTGGTGTCATTGCTCCATGAATACCCGCTGTCTATTGCGTTTATAACCTTCCCACAGTAGTGCATTACGCATGATCTCCATGTGACTCATGAAATGGAACACGTTGAAAGGTGGGTTTTCCAAATGACTTCAGAGTATGATACTGTGGAAATTATAAATCATTAAGTGTATCACCTTCTTAGGCTTCTCGACTTGACGTGCTTCATCGATCTCTCGCTTCTTTTTTATTTTTTTTGGCTTACTTTGGGGGGATTGGGTTGTAGCCTTTTTTAGAGTTTTCCTTTTCTTTGTTTTCTTTATTTATATTTTTTGAATAACTTTTAAAAAGTTACTAGTGAGCAGCACACAGCAATGAATCTTGTTAACTCTTTTAATTACCCGACCGGTTTCGTGTGATTACTACACTCTTCATCAGGGATTAAACAAGATAGTATGAGGAACTTATTTTATACCTTAACTCTACAGTACAAAGAATGTTCCATGTAGGGTGTGAATAGCAAAGACACCCATGAGAAATACGTGCAGGATATTACTAAAATCCTGCTAGGCGTGTAATGTTTTAATTTTGGGGCTCACAGATTTTCATCACTACAGATCACCATGTGACACACATTCAACCAAAACCATCAACAACAGACAACAAAAATCACGATTTGAAGTTTTGCCCCTTCCACGAATGCAATCTAATACTGTTTGAAGCCCAAACCAATGGGAACGTTTACATCAAATATCAAATGGATCAATGTCCTATCTTCATGCATGAAGACTCTTCCTTTGACTACATGAGCAATGTCTGTGGCAGACTACACGAAAGCTATCTGAATTGAAAGAGAATCTTCATCTGTGGCTGTGAAGAAGTGGTTTTGCTCAGAGTGAGTAAAACAGAAAAAATCCAGGTCGTCCCTACTTTATCCAAGAAAAATAAGAAAAAAAACAAGCCAAACAATAGTATTGAACAATTCCACCTTTTTTATTATAAATAACCCCATACCTCTGATGTTACTATGGTTAGGATGGTGTCTTATTGGCCTCTTTTTGGGTGCAAACAACCCACGGTAATGAAGTGATTGTCTTTTGCGTGTGCACATCACCTCCTGTTTTTACGGTGACCAAATTAAGCCATGGCTGGCATCAGCACTTGTTATTTTTTATCTCTGTCATGGCTTGTCAGTGGTGTCAGAAAACCTTTAGTCAAATGAGCTCTTTGATTCGCCATCTACGAGAAAAACACAACCAAAACAAAACCACAATAGAGTGTCAATTGTGCACAAAAAACCTTTTCCCACATGGAACACTATTGACATCACCTCCCAACCCAACACAAACAAACGTTCAAGTCGCCAACTTACCCGTGTCCCATTTGCCCAAGCAAGACCTTCAAGCACCAAGACCACTTGACACCACCTACAACTTTACCCTGGACTGAAAACAGATGCTGTTCTGCTCCTGAGCCTAAAAGAAACAGAGCCAGGCAAAGAAACAGAAGCCATCCGTCAAAGCAAGTCGTCTGCAAAATAACTTTTCCTTCCAGCGGAAACCAACGATCAAAGGAAACCGTTTGTGACAGAATTTTTCATGGCAGAAACAGAACTTTTTGAATTGATGGGAGAATTTTTTAACAGCATTTCCAGTTAGGAAATATTTAAAACTGTATGTCATTTGTAAAAATCAATCAGTAAAAAAAGTGCTGTTTGAGGGACTCTGGGATTTGTGTAAAGCACCACTTTGGTTTTTAACCCATTTAAATAAAAAGCACCAAAGATAAATCTAGTGTGGTTTTTGGTAGAGCCCATTCAAGCAAAGAAGTTAAATTTCAAATCTTCAAATACTCTCTAGATTCTACCACCCTTAATCACAATCTCTCCAACCTAACATTTTTTAAGATGCCAAATGGGGTGAATCAAAGGTATTTCAAATGTCGTGGATTGATGACGTGCTTTTTCAAAAAATCTAGAGCGTTCATAACTTTGAAACCAAGGGATGGCGTGTACTTCCCAGTTGAAAACTGGGGACAACAAGTTGATACTGATTTTGACACAGAGTTTTTTCCGGGTTACAAAAAGCCAACCAAATGAACAGTGAGCATGTATGGTGGGTTGATGCAGGTGTGTCATTGTCAAGGTTTTTTTTAATATTGTTTTATTAAATTTTGATCTTTTTTTAAATTCTTTCCACAGATGCGACTGAAATAGGACATCGAACCCAAGTCAGAGGAAGAACAAGTAAGTTTCTCTTGATTCATCATTTTAAACGATTCCAAATACTTGACAGAGTTTTTGAAACATTATTGGTTTTCAATGGACTTTTTTAAGTTACGAGAGTACCGAAAAGCCAAAAGAATCAACACGAGCTGATGCCATAGCCTTTTGACTGAGTCTTTTCCCTTCACTTGTTTTCTATAAGAAGCTAACAGGAGAAAAGGTTAGGCGTAACAAACTTGACGTTAGTTTCTTTTCCAAAGAGCTCCGGATAAATTTGAACTGGGGAATTTGGCGGTGAAATTATATTTTTTCCTACAGTGGTCATGGCAAAACAAATAAGCTGACATGAGGAGAATTGATGGTTTGATCAGCATTGATAATGCATCACCTAGAATTTTTCCATCCACTTTAAATGCCATTAACTCCACCAAAAAATTTAGACTAGTTTTTTCAGAGCTCCAAATTAATTTCAACCAGGGAATTTTGTGGTCAAACCAAAAACAAACTACAATTGGCAGTGGCATTGCGAGCATCGAACCACAAAATTATAAACTACGACAAACAAACTTTTCCACCCTTGTCAACATCTTAACCCCACGTTCAGCTAAGGTAGATGTATTTTTGGGAGAAAAGAAACCTCCTTAGTAAATAAAAAACCCCAAACAAAATAATGATCTTCTTACGGTATTCAGCGTCTTCGGCACTTGCTACCCTTGTCATTAACAGGAAATTTTTATCAGGCATTTGTCCAGTGTGCCTAGAAAGAGGAGGACAACAATTACCCTGCTGCAAAGCCAAAATACATAAACATTGTGTACAAGACTGGATCTGGGAAGGAATCTCTATTGAGTGCCTATGCTGCAAACAAACACTACCACGAAGATACATTAGACAAGTGTTGGACAGATTCCAATGCGTACCCACCATGAAAGCCAACTTTATTGAAGTCCTCTCGACTCATTGGGAAGAAATCCCAAAGCACTGCTTTTTCACTAAGATTTTTTTCCCCACAGGGCTTACAACAAAACAGACGACAATGAGTAGCCGCTTGGGAGAGTGGAATTCCCTCAGCTATCACCCGAACTAATCAGGAATTCCACGAAACTCTACAACTTGGAATGAAATGGCCAGGAGTGTATTTTGTGGACTTTTTACCCCATCTTACAATCAAAGGCAATCAAGTCACCTTTACCTTTGATTTTTAATCCATGTTAACTTAGTCAGAACAAGGGAAATAGAAATTCTCAAAAGCTATCTTGAACTCTCTCAAGCACATGCTATCTCATTCCACTCAACTGATAGAATCTTTGTCCAGAACACACTCACCTTCTTTAATCGAATCCCATTTTGGAAGGCCCATTCCAAATAAAAACCATGTCGCTGCACCTCCAACTGTCAGTAAAAAATAATATAAAAAAGAAGCTTGGTAGAATTGCCTCGAATACGATGACAGAGCACCATGAATCTTAAATGAACACAAAACCGCAAATGATATTTTTTTAAAAACCCTGCAAGTTCTCTAAAAACTCACCTTCAGGTTTAACATTTGCTTCTTTATTTGCAGTCAACTCCATTTCCGGGGGCCTTCTTTGCACCAAAACACTTATCTAGCCTTAAAAACCCACCTCACTTGAATTTCGTGACAGGTTACGACAAAAAACTCACAGTGTGTCAGCTTTCAAAGGATGGAGTTAGCTTGTCACATGACTGAATTTTCACGAGAGGGAACATTCCAGAATGTTTTTCCCTTACCCCCTCACCCTCCCCCCAAAAATATCTGAGACCCATAATTCACTGACTGTATTTTTATTATTAGTTGGCAGAGAGCTTTTGGGACTACCTACCACCAGAGATAAGCACTCACATGAAATCCAGAGACTTGTGATTTTTGACAGCTTTTTTTAATGTTAAAAGTTGTAAAAACACACCTTTATTGAGAAAACATGTTCAAGTTAACTTTGCTCCAGGTGTGTTGTCAAGTCGGGTGTAATGGAGATGGTGTAGGAATATTTAAACACGGTGATTTCGGTCACCTTGTCCTCGCGATGGAACTGTCCGAACGCGCATTCCATGTCCCTTAATCTTTCGTTTACTGTCTCCAGATCCCTGGTGATATACCATATTGGATCGATTCTTCAACGACCCGCTCTTTTTCCCATTTTTCTAGTCTACGTTGGATACCTTGTTCTCTATGGGTCCTTATCTCGGTTAACCTCTCCTCTAGTTCATCCTCTGAGTCGGAGAGATCCGAACACTCAGAGGGTTCGTTCAACATGCGCTCCAGTTCCTCTACCAGTTGAGGATCTACCACGGAGCTGATGTCAGACTCTTCCTCCAACGGGGACCCTTGATCCAGTTCCTCCAGATCTTCACGAAGTTCAAAGAAAGGATCGAGTTTGTGTGCCCAGGAGGTGGCTCTGAACCCATCACAAAGGAGACAAAGTCCACAGTCACAAAGGTTTACATCCTTTGGTCCTTGTCTCTCACTTCCCTCATTTGGTAGTATGAACTCTATCTGGCAAATTCTCAGTTCTTTTTCATGGTACTCGTTTTGTTTGACTCAAAATTGGTGTCGCTTGATTTGACCATAGGTCCATGCTCTGGCCAGAATTTTTCTCGGTTTCTTTGGTAGTAATCTTGGCATCTGATCCAAATTTGTTCTGGGTTTCTTTGACGATACACTTGTTTCTGAACCCAAAGGTGTTCTCGGTTTCTTCGAACTCCTTGTTTTTTGAATGATGCGCATTTTATTTTTGGCATAACATTTTCTTGCCGAGTTTCTTTCTCGCTCTCGGCACTTTTCCAGGTTCCTTTGACAACGAGCTCAGTTTTGGGTAAGAATGTGTTCCCTGTTTCTTTGGTAGTACTCTTTTCTTTCTTGGTTTCTTTTTCGGTTCTCTTATTTCTCTCTTATTTTTGGCATTTTTTTTCTGCGCGTTTCTTTTTTTTTTGGTGGTAGGTTTGTTTTTGCCTGATCACAACCTTTCCCGGTCAGGGTGGGTTGTCCTTTTTCCTATAGTCTTCCATTACCACGACTAGGTTCATTAACTGGAATTTCTTTTTTGTCTATACCATCTTTTCTGGGCCTTGACTTTTTTGAGAGTTTTTTTTTTCTGCCAAGCCTTGAGTTTTTCATTCTCTCTATTGGCATGCTTAGCTCTGTTCCTTCATTTCTGGGCTATCACCTTGTCCCTATGGGTATTTTTCCATCTGTGCACAATTTCTTTTCTTTTCTCCATGTCCACATAAGGCATTTTTCCCAAATGTGTGTTTGCATTGTCTCTCGACTCTCACCATGCATGCACACCCCCCATCAGTGCACCACCCCACCGTTGGTGCACTGCACATTCCACCCCACCGTTGGGGCACACCCCCCGCCGTGACACTCACCGACAAGATCAGTTTCATATCATTTTCCTTACGGATACACCCAAGCCAAGGATGATGATCTACAGAACATAGCCAATTTGATAGAACTGTAAGTGTTTGGGGCACTAGGTCATCAGGACCCATGCAAAACGTTTTAAGATATTATCATGTATACTGCAATCCACGATCTTATTGGTTGATTACTTAATAAGTCTCTCCTCGTGTGTTGTAGGCTCTTCACTTCTGTTCTGTTTGGTTCGGTTCGCTTCTAGAGTTGTTATTAAAAGGTGTCCTGAAGATTGTTTGTTCTTAGTGACTTGAACAGATCCTCTTATCAGGTTATGGGCCAGGGTGTGGAATTATTGTTATTTAACATTGTTTTGCCGTGGAGCATGATTTCGATGTCGGAAACTATAACGATTGAGAAGCTGAACAGGAAGAATTATCAGTCATGGAAGTACAACATGAAGCTCATTTTAATGGAGCAATGGGGATTCACACAGGAAGGTCAAGAAACTCCCCCAGCAGAAACTGCAACTACGCCTGTGAAGAATGCTTTTCGATTGTGATCTGACAAAGCCTATTCGCTGATTGCATTAAATGTGGAAAAAGATCTGCAAGTTCACATTTCTTCGGTAATTAACCCGCTTGAAGTATGAAAAATATTACAGAAGCAGTTTGAGTTTGTATTGGTCACACAGATTGTCCATATAAATCGTAAGTTTTACGCAGCTAGCATGAAAGATGCTGATTTGATGCAACATTTAACCCATATGACTTACCTGTCTGAGCAATTACCAGAAATGAATGAGGAAATCTCTTCGAAAAAATTCCCTAGAGTGGCGTTACGAAGTTTACCCGAGTCGTACAATAATTTCCTGATGAACTATGATTCAGGCGCAGAAAGATTGCAATTGTCCTTGGCAAAATGCAGAAGAAGCCTTTTCCAAAGCAGAGCCAACACAGGGCAACCAAACCATATGAGATTGTGCACAGTGATGTATGTGGCCCAATGCAATTGGAATCAAAAGGTGGTAGTAGATACATGTTTACCTTCACATTAGATTTTTCACGATATACGACTGCTTGCTTCATCAAATCCAAGAGTTGAGTACTTTCAAAGTTCATGGAATATGTCAATTCTGTTGAGAAACATACTGGTGGTCACATAACAAAACTTAACATTCTGTCAGATGAAGATGTTAAAGTCCTCAAAGTGACAATGGAGGAGAATACACTTCCAACAACTTAACTAACTTCTGTGCTGAGAGGGGTATTACACATGAGTTCACTGTTCCATACTGTCCACAGCAAAATGGAGTTGCTGAACGGATGAATCACACTATTATGGAGGGAGGAAGATCAATGCTCTACCATGCTAAGTTACCACTGGAAATCTGGGCAGAAGCCTACAGTGTCAATTAGAAAGGGGCGAGTGTATTCGGTTGAGGAGAAACTACAAACTACAAACACAACATGGCCGGTCCAAAAGCACATGGTTTAATGAAAGCGGGGGGTTTGAGACCCCCTGAAACTACACTAGATCCCAGTCCGTGATGCGACAAAACGACAACGAGGTTCTAATTACAATGTGTACCTTATCTTATAGTGTAAACAACGTTCTAAATCTGATTTACGACATCCTAACTTATAGTGCAAACAATGTTCTAAATCTGACTTTCGACATCCTCCGGGCGCAGGGCAACTAGTCTCTCGTCCACTCTGCAATTCGTTGCATCGCTCTTACAGCAGCGGCTCGATGGGTCCTCTTGGGGTATGGGTCCGCTGGGCGGTCACCCCTTGGAACTGCTGGGGTGAGATTCACTTGAGGTTGGGCTGATATTTCCAGAGGGTAGAGTTTGGAAATTGGGCGGTTGGTTGTGCCCCCTTGGGTTCGTATATTCACTGCACGTACATGGCTATCTCTCCCGGGTAATAGCTCTTCTACTACTGCAAGTTTCCAGTTGATTCGTGAGCCCTCGTCATGGACTAATACAACATCACCAACTTTGACTGTTGCATTATTGTTACCAGTGGTTCTGTGAAACTCTCTTAGTGACGTGAGATACTCCTGTCTCCAACGGCTCCAGAAGTGTTGCAGGAGAAGAGCAAGGCGTTTGGATTTCTTCTGGATTTCTGGATTTCCATTCGGGTTGTAGTCAGGATCAAGGATCTCATCTTGCTCTACTCTGATGTGAGGAAGGGCGGTTATTCTTCTTCCATACAGGAGATGAGCTGGAGTGAGTGGTTCTTCGTCAATCACATCAGATGAGACATGGGTCAGTGGTCTGTCATTCAGTATGGCCTCAATCTCGACAATGATGGTCTGTAGTGTGGTCAAATCAACGGATGCTCGTCCAAGTACCTTCTTCAGAGTAGTCTTGGTGAGGCCGATCAATCTCTCCCAGAACCCTCCATGCCATGGTGCTCGTTTTGGTATGAACTGCCAATTTACGCCTTGTTTGCCGAGTGACTCCTTCAAAGACTGTGACTGAAATAACTGTGTTAACTCGTCGGCTGCGGACAGGTATGTGGAGGCATTATCAGAAATCATTTGCTGAGGAACGGATTTCCGAGCTGCAAATCGTCGATATGCAAGGAGGAAGGTCTGCACTGATAGATCTGTAACGACTTCGAGATGGACTGCTCTTGTAGCGGCGCAGGTGAAGAGACAAATGTAAACTTTCCTTTGAACTCCAGCTTCACGAATGTGTAGTGCTCCTGTGAAGTCAACGCCCGTGACTGTAAATGGCTCTGCTTGTTGTAATCTTGATTTCGGAAGTGGGGGTGGATCTGGAAGGTCATATGGTAGTCCTGAAATCTTCTTACAAGTGACGCAGCGGCTGATCGCTTTCTTGACATGTTGACGTCCGGCAGGAATCCAGTACCACAGGCGAAGGGCAGTCAGAGTTGAATTCACACCTGCATGTAATTGACGAATATGAGTGTCACGAATTACCAGCTCCGTAAACGGGTCCTTTGGTGGCAGGAGGCATGGAAACTTGGCAGATTCAGAGACTGGTGCATTGTGAATCCTCCCACCACAGCAAACGAGACCTGTGTTGTCGAAGAAAAGGCGAAGTTGGCGAACCAATGCTGTGCGAGGGGACGATTTGGATAGCATGCTGCTGATCTCTTGGTGGTAGGTCACTTGCTGACAGTTCTTGATCCACTTATTTCGTGCATTGTGTAATTCTGATGGTGTTAAGGCTCCTGTTTCCTTGTTTGGCTTCCGTAAATTTTGGACAAATCGCAGGACATAGGCTGTGACACTGAGTAGCTTAGAAAGGGTACTATAGTTGGACACCGTAATGAGCTGGTGAAGACCTGGTCTTTGAGCGTGATTTGTGACAGCTATCCCTGTTTGGGTGGTGGTCTCTGTAGTGAGAAGGTTGACAGCTTGGGGAGGAGCTCCTTCCAATGGAGACCAAGCAGGCCATTGTAGCTCTTGAGGAAGCCAGGAAGGGCCTTGTTTCCACATTACTGATGATTCAAGCTGCTGGGATCTGATACCTCTGGTTAGCAGGTCGGCGGGATTGTCTGATGTGGGACAGTACTTCCAGCTTGTCAGTGAGGTAAGTTCCTTGATTTCTCTTACTCGGTTAGCAACAAATGGTTTAAGTTCCTTGGTGCTACGAAGCCAATATAAGACAATCTGGCTGTCAGACCATAGATAAACTTTGTTGAAATGAAGCTGACTTTGGAGGTAAGAGGCGAGTCGAGCACCGATGACAGCAGCTGTTAACTCTAATTGTGGAAGGGTTAGTTCCTTTGCTGGTGCAATTCGCGATTTTGCCATCACGAAGGAGGAGTAGCTTTCTTGTGGGGAGTTGAGATAGGCAACAGTTCCATAAGCCTTGGTGCTTGCGTCAACAAAAACATGCAGTTCTACATCATTTGGCCAGGTACTGCTCAACGGGAAGTACTGCCGAGGAATCGCTATGGACATGATCATCTCCAACTCTGTGGCCAACTCTTTCCATGTCGTTTGGAGGTCTGGGGGCAAGGGCTCATCCCATCCTATGCCTTGTCTCCACAAGTCCTGCATCAGAATCTTTGCTCTAACTGTTACTGGGCCGAGAAATCCAATGGGGTCATATATCTTTGAGGATTCTTGTAAAACTTCTCTCTTAGTGATGAGATTTGGGGTGATTGAAGCAGCGGATCTGGCCGGGTATGTGATCATGTCTGTAGTTGTGTTCCATAGTACACCAAGGACTTTAGCTTCAGGGCAGTCATCAAGGAGGTTTTCCTTTGCTGCCAGTGACTGTATCACTGGATTGTTGGAGGTCCATGATCTCAAGTTAAAGCCAACGGGTGACATCAATGCTCGTGCTCGATTGTAGTATGTTGCAGCCTCCTCGTCATGTTGGACTCCAGAGATAAGGTCATCGACATAGATGTTCTTCTTCATGTCTTCTGTCACAGGATCATTGTACTGATTCAGGTGTTTGTTGAGGGTTGCATTCAGTATAAAGGGGGAGCTTGATGCACCAAACAGGACGACTTTGAAGCGATAAACGTGAAAGGTACTTGTGGGATCATCTGGGTCACTCAACCAGAAGAAGCGTGTGGCATCTCTATCTCCCTCGTCAAGACTGACATGTAGGAAGGCCTTCTCAATGTCAGTGGTGAAGCCATACTTGTGACAGCGGAAACGGAGGAGGATGCCAGTTAGGTCATTGGCAATAGGTGGTCCAGTCAAAAGACAGTCATTTAGACTTGGATGAGTTTTGGATTGGCGGCAGCTACAGTCATACACAACACGTATTGGTGTGGTAGCAGATTCCTTAAACACAGCGTGATGAGGAAGGTAATGACACTTGCCCTTTGTTACCTCTGGACAGGCAACCCTTTCTATGAAGCCTCGACGTTCCTGTTCAACAATAACATCATTGTACATCTTGAGCTTTTGTGGGTCCTTCGCTAGGTGATGCACCATTGAACGGGTTCTTCTTTGAGTAATGTCAATATTTGTTGGTAGTGGTGGATGATCTTCTTTCCATGGTAGTTTGGCATTGTAGCCCTTGTCCCGTAGAGTGATGGAGGTATCCTGGTAGTGGCGCAGAAAGGCGGTGGTGTCATCAGCGGCTGTGGGAGGTTTGATGCCTATTGATTCCAGATTCCAGAAACGTTCGAGGTCAAATTCATCCTGCTTGTGACTTGTCATTACATGTAAGATGGATGCCCTGATACGAGTAGACTGACTGGTAGTGGGCACCGGTCCAGACAGGAGATAACCAATCTTGGATTTTGCTGCGGTAGGTCCAGGTCCCCTGACAATGTGGTCTTCTACAATATTCCAGTAGTGATCAGCACCAATGAGTAGGTCAATCTGAAACAGATCCTCGTCTGTGATTGGGTGAGCTAACTTCAGCCCCTGTAAGTGTGGTAAGGTTTGCAAGCCATTGACCATGTGGTTCTGAATGGGTGCTGCGATCGTTGGAACAACGATGACTTCAATAGGAATGGGCTCTTCATCATCGGTCAGGAGTGTGATTGTGGATACTGCTACTCGTTTCACAGATGATGATGTACCGCCAAAGGCTGACAGGGAAATAGTTTCTTCTTTCTCGGATGTCAAGTCTAGCTGTCGGGCCAGGTCATCTGTAATGAAGGAACGCTGCGACCCTTCGTCAAAGAGGATATGAGCACTAACTGTCCTGCCATGGTGTTTGACTGGGGAGATGGCTGTTTTCAACAATGTAGACTTGTGCTGAGTGTCATTCTTCTGTACTGTATGTAAAGTAGCCACAGCAGGTACAGTGGGGATGGCCTCAGCAATGTGTGTGGTGACAGCATTGCTCGCTACTGGGAGGGGTGAGGCTGGTTGAGAGTCCCCTGGACACAGACTGGTATGGTGTTTTCGATGGCACATTCTACAACGGTTTTTTGACCTGCACTCTGCTACGCGATGGCGGCCAAGACAATTGAAGCACAGACGAGCTTCCTGTATGATGGTGTGTCTTCTACTTGGATCCTGTACCACTGTGCATTCAAGTGAATTGTGTTTCCCCTTACAGTAGGCACATCCCTGATGGGTTGGAGGACGTTTCCCGTTGGGCTTTGGTGGGGTGTTCCGGTTAAAACTTGTTAAAAATGAAGCTGTGGGGATAGCAGGATCAGAACTGGGAAGTCCAGGAGGATCTGAGTTACTTTGGCCTGCTTCGAGTACTTCTACTTCCTTGAGGATAGCCTTACGGAGCTCATCCAATGTCCACTCCTTATTACTATGATCTCTAGCAAGGCTTTTCTTTAACTCTAAGGGCAGTTTTTTGTGGATGATTGGAACTAAAATATCTCCATATGACTCATGTGACTTCCCCAATGCTTCAAGACCACGTATGTGGGTTTCCAATGTGTCATAAAATTGCCGAAGGCTAACCAATTGAGTGGATGGATTTGGTAAATTAAGCATTGCTTCCATGTGGGCATTAATAATTCGGTGGCTTTGACCAAATCGCTCTTGCAATAGCTCGATACTTCTTTTGTAATTAACATTGGTTAATGGAAATCCAGCAATAGATCTCGAAGCATCCCCACGCAGTTGAGCCCTTAAATAGTTAAACTTCTGAATGTCACTTAAGGAAGAATTGTCATGCACTGCCGCTCGGTACGAATCCCAGAATGATTGCCAATAGAGGGGGTTTCCATCAAAGGTTGGCAGTATAAGTTTGGGAAGGCGGCTAACATTTTGAACTGTACTTGAATTTGAACTCGTACTCACCATGCTTGAACTCGGTGTTGCTCCTTGCGAGGGAGAGTTGCTTCCTAATTCGGCAGATTGTGGCGGCTGTGTTACGGCTATTGTACTGGTGGATTGTACGGCTTGTTCCGAGGCAGACTGTGGAGGTTGTGTTGTGATGATTCCACTGGGGGGTTGTGTGTTTTGTTCCGTAGGCTCGACCAACTGCTGTTTTTGCGAGGTCTCGAGGAACGTTTTCGCTCGGCAAATATTTTCTGCAATCGTGCATTGTAATTCTTCGGATTCTAGAATTTCCTCCTCGAGATCTTCCGGTTTTTCAATGAGGTCAGCGATTTCCGTGTCCAACTGAGACAACTTCTGTCGTTTTTGTTCCAGTTGCTCTATGTGAATAGCAATCGTAGCTCTTTGTACCGCGTCGAGTTCTGCAGCCATTATATCCTCCATTTTGTGGTTGAGTTTGGTCAAATGAGCTCTGTGTCCTCTCCTGGATGCTACCTTGCGTTGTAGTTCCTCCATATCCTGGTCCCGGCACCAATGTCAATTAGAAAGGGGCGAGTGTATTCGGTTGAGGAGAAACTACAAACTACAAACACAACATGGCCGGTCCAAAAGCACATGGTTTAATGAAAGCGGGGGGTTTGAGACCCCCTGAAACTACACTAGATCCCAGTCCGTGATGCGACAAAACGACAACGAGGTTCTAATTACAATGTGTACCTTATCTTATAGTGTAAACAACGTTCTAAATCTGATTTACGACATCCTAACTTATAGTGCAAACAATGTTCTAAATCTGACTTTCGACATACAGCACAGCAGTGTACCTTCACATCCGAAGCCCCACAACAGTATTGAAGGATAAAACCCCATTTGAGCCCTTGTTTGGTAGAAGACCAGACGTTTCTCAGCTGAAAGTCTTTGGCTGTGTGAGTTATGTACAGATTCCAAATGCACAGCACAGAAAACTAGATGCTGAGGCCCACAAAGCAATCTTTGTTGGATATCCTCCTTGGGTCAAGGGCTACAAATCGTATGACCTGGAGAAGAAGTTTGTTGTGAGTCAAGATGTTCAATTCTTTCAATATAACTTTGATCATTTTAAGGAGGGACCCCCAGTAGATATGAAGAGCATATTTCCAGATATGAATGAAGGCATTGAAAGTGTTCCAGGACATCCCTTAAAAGAAGAACCTGCAGCTCCAGAGCAAGTTGAACCTCCAGATCAAAAGAATAAAGAGCCTATGGTTTCAGAGAGTGTTAAGCCCCCAGCTCAAAAGGATGTTGAATCTGCCGTTCCACAGAATGTTGAAGCAGTGGGAGCACCGAATGAAGAAGCTCTGGTCAAGAGAACATATGAAGATAAATTTATGGAAGATGTTCGAAACCTAGGACCAGTAAGGGAGCGACGTGATAAAAATGCTGTGCTCTGATTGGTCGAGAGCGATGTTAATGGCATGCCAATTTATGCTAATTTATGTCCTGTTTTCTGATTGGCTACTGTCGAAACCCCCCACCTCCCAACTACTTGTATTCAGTTTCATTTTGTCCTCTGAAGTAAAACATTAACTCATTTTTTCTTATCAGTTTTCTCACTGTTTGTCACATGGCAAAGAAAAAGTATAATTTCTTGTTTTCTTACAAGTTATATGCATCAGTGTGGTGGTACTAGTTCTTCACATCTTTTTAATTCGTTGACTGATATTTCAGAAGGCAGATCAAATGCTAGTGGAGAAGCATCTTTGTTATTGTTTGATGTATTCAAATTTAGACCTACTAAAGATGTGTATGTAACTCTTTCATTTGCTTCCTTTCTAAGTGTTTGTGTTTTTGGGGTCTTATGCTGTACATACAGACCCCTTAGTCAGGGCAAATCTTGTTTGTCAGTCAGTGTGTCACTTTGAGGACGAGACGACAAGTGACAGATCTCCGGGAGTATAAATGAGGAGGATTTGGGACGTACACCCACGACACGGTAACCACGACACGGTGAACCACGACACGGTGAACCACGACACGGTGAACCACGACACGGTGAACCACGACACGTGAACCACAAAACTATGAAAACAAAATAGTTACACCGTGAAACATTTGGCATAAGTATAACAAAACTATTCTGGTAATCTCAGGAAAAAAAAATCCTTTTTTGTTTTTCATTGTTATTCTAGAAGATACGTAACTGATAGCGGATATCCTGAGCGTTGACCTGAAGGATTATTTTTATTGTCACGCAAATTGTAAATCTACAATAAATGTTATCGGGTATATTTTGGAAACGCAATAACTTATTCACGGATGATTTTATCGTTTAAAAAACTTCTAGTCTCTTTTGATTACGCCTGAGAGTGTCGTTATTACGACCACAATTCAGCCACAAACGTACAGCCGTATTCTGCATGGCAATAAAAGCTACACATACTCGTACTGTATTTTATCTCCGAAAAAAGCTCAGGCAATGATTTTGTTTTTGTTTTTTTAAAACCTTTAAGGTTCTGGCTCAAAAAGAAGATTCTCAGACAAAGAGAAACTTTCTGCAGGTGCTACAGTCTAAAGTAATGCTAACGTATTTACGCAAAACCACAACGTGTCCCTTTATTTCAGTAAGTTTATTTGTTCAGTACAAATTCGTACGATGTGAAGATTACCATGCAGACAAATGACTGTATATCCGACAATGCTAGTTTTACAAATTCTGTATTCACACATGTATCTACTGCACAACAAATTCCATCTTCATTGTTTATTGAAAAAAAAAGAAATCATAAACAATTATTTTACAACGGTAAATAAAGACATAAATTCGAGACACAATAAATAATAAATGCAATCAATTTACCGAGAGTGCCACAACGATTAAAATGGGTGGTTGGAAACATTTGAAAGTTAACCCTCTTACTTAGTTGGTGCCATTGATTACTCCATGCAGTACGAATCTGTTCTTATCGTGTTAAGAGTAAATGCTAATGTTGATCAGGAGACCAGCCATCAAAAGGGTCTGAATATGGGCCCATCACGCTTCCACACAACTGCGAACAACAGCCAGGGTGATTTGCGTCTCCCGCGGTTTCATAAAAACTTAGGGAGCCGTTCCCACGACGGACGTATCCAGGCATGTCTTTGTACTTTCTTCTACAACCAAAGCATTCGTATATGCCATACATAACATAGTATTGTTCTCTAAATGCAGGGGAGGCCTTTTCCCAGTCATGGCATGTAGAAAGCCACCTAAAATGAACACGGCGGCGAAAAATATCATCCCCACAAGTGCCTTCCAACTCTTGCAGACCAAACTGAGATTTGCGATGGCGGCATCTCCGTCAACGAACCACACATATTCAAAGACTTCCTGCAGTACTTCATCTGGCAGGTTGTTGATGTGTAAGCTTCTTCCTATTGTTAGATAAAAATGTACAATTAAAGTAGTATGTTGTTTCTCCATTTCACTCTTTGTTATATGTTCATTCTGTAGCGGGCTGCACTTTTGGCGTCTTTTGTTAATATGATGAAGGTTCTTTTCAAATTTGGTCAACAGCAGCTGGTTATGTGAATTATGCATCTGGTTTTAACCAATTAGAAACGGGGAAATAGTTGAATGAACAATAATCACAATTATAATTCCTCCCGACTTACCTTCGGTGTTTGAGGACTCATATTCGCTTTGTTTGGTGTGCCTGGAACTACCTGGGGAAGGATCTACTCCCTATACGGAGGGTAATAATATATAATCATTGTGACTGTTATATGCATAAACTATCAAGAAGTGTAAATAAGCTTGCTATGGTTTTGTTGCTAGCCTTGATCTTGGTACTCACCAATTGCTGTTTTCATTTCCTCGCTCTGTTTGATGGCTTACTTAAAAGCCACTCCCCTGATCTGTATCTTTTCTGCAGAAACAAGGTACAAAATGTCAGTCCCTTTAGATTCTAAATTTATTTTCACAGCATTATCACATAATTGAAATACCGTAACTCCCATTCCGCTATTTCTTCAGTTATGCTGTCAATTTAAAGCCGAGGAACAAACATGGAATGTCAAAAACTGCGATTTAATTAGCACCTTAATTTTGGACCGGCGTCTCAACTACATTTTTTTCTGTTTTCCGCTTTTCTCTGACTGACTGGTACTTTTGGGAATTGCGTCTACATTTTGTCTTCGTGTCTTTTCTTCGTATACATCTACTTGTGCACCCCTCAGTGTGTTTCGCTCTGATTGCCCAGCTTTTTCTGTGTAAACTTTCTTTGTAGCTGTTTCAGTGTGCGCAGATGCATGTCGAGCTTTCTCTGTGTGCATATCTGCTGGCCCAGCTAGACCTCTGTCTTCGCTTGTACCTACTCGCCCAGCACTGTCTGAGTCTTTGCTAACATGACCATTTCTACTGTTTTCTGGAACCTCTTGTTCAGCTTTGTCTGTTTTTGGACTTTCTTGGTTGTCTCTTTTTTGGTCTTGACCGGCGTGTCTGACCTTGTCTGTGTCTGGAGCTGCCGGGCTGTCTCTGTCTGTGCCTCGACTGGTTTGGATTAACACTTTCCGCGACCTGTTGAATTCCATTATTATTATTACACCATCCGTTAGTTCAATATACTTTACTTCAGTTATTTCGAACAATAGCAATTGCAACGAATACGAATATCACACTATTAGAATAAAGCCTATCTCCAATTGGTTTCCAGGCTCTTCAATCAACACCCAATTAATCCAATAGCCACTTACAACATTGAACACAAATTCATTCCTACCGATACAAACTGATCGCATGTTTACTCCCGGAACTAGTCCATATCATTCTTACGGTGTAACTGATGCTTTATAGACAGTGGTCGGTTCTATACATAGCATAATAGTGACATAAAGCAAAGGCAGGCCGCACGGACTCCCTATGTGGTTTTTGTGGTTGCGTCGCACAATCAAAGCCTTCAAATTGTAGTTTTGCTCTTACAAGCATGTCTTTTAGGTTGTCTGGCGCTTTCACACACATTGTTGCTGCAACAGTTGCTAATCCCCTTTCAACGAGAGAAGTTTCCATCTTATTCCAGAACATGTCCATATCAACAACAACATTTTGTTCTGATGGCAGGGAGACTTCCAAATCGTCCACTGTAGGTCAGTGATATGTCTCTGTTATACATTTCTTTATATACTACGTACGTAGCAAAAGTAATTTGCTACATCACTGATGGAAAGAAGAACTTGATAGAATAGGATAACTTACGTGCTAATGGAAAACATCCCTTTTACACAAATCCCAAATTAGGATAGGCGGATGATGGCCACATCTCAAACAAAAGTAGTCGTAGCTGTGGTCAGTGAGCGCCTCAAAATGGTAATATGCGTTCCGAAAAATGCTATCAGACACAGAAGAGAGTGACGGTGCAATGCTTCTTAGGGCCGCTGATTTCCTTCCTACAGCAGTATTTTCCTGTCAAAAGATGAAAGAAATCAAGGAATTGTTAAGTAACGGAAATGTTGATTGGTAAGTCTGATAACAATCCAAACAAGGTGGTTGGGCGATTATACTGGAGTATCCTCAGAAAGGTGCGTATGTTAGAAGAAATTGTTAAATGACGTAGTGGGCAGTGTTGCCTAGCAACAGTAGTCATAAAGTTGAAGTTAAAAGCAAAGATGAGACCATTTGACAAATCAAACTGTTTCATACATTTCTATTACTTTCAGTTCTCAGTTGATAACGGAATCAGTGTATGAATTTGGTGGCCTGTTTCGGTGTGTCGAAATTCGACAAAAATAAAACAAATTATTCTTTATCCATACTTACAAATCATTGTGGTTTCCGCCGTTGCTGCAGTCCCCTATGCATCGTAGCCATGTTGGAATTTCCTTACATGTAAATGGGTCTACTTATTCCTACCGATTATTTGGGATGACAACAACTATAATATTAATCCTGCCTAAAGGCGGCAATGAGACAAGTTAGGAGGCATACCTTTACCAACGCTCGTAATAATTGTAACACAGTCAAAGAAAAAAGATGTATGTCGTCAAAATTGTGGATGTTGTCTCTATAATCCTGGTATCGATACATCATCCCACAATTTACACCCACTCCTTGTAATACGTGCTGATATCTGAAAACATGTCACATTTGCAGTGTAAGTAATTACAGAAAACGTCGTGCCGCAAAATTGTAAAGATAATTGAATTAGTGTCGACATTCGTGGCAGATATAGAGCAAGTAGGGTGGGAGTTGCGAGAGCTTTCTGTTACCAATGCGCACAGCACTGTTAAAAAAGGAAAATATTAATGTACCTGACGAGACCTTGGTCAGCCCAATGATCATCCCTTTGTTGGAAATTTCTTGAGGATCACCAAGGGAGGAATGACATACATGGCACACCTCTTCACTTGGATTGAAATGATTTGAAAGTGGGACATCAATAGCTAAGATTCCTGGAGGGATGAGAGAAGGTTTCCTTTTTGAGGCTCTCTGGTACCGTATCATTTCTTCCAAGATGGTACCCGTTGGGGGATACTGGGAAGCTGTCGCAAAATTAGCACAGTCACCTTCCAGGTCTTCGTCACTATTCTCATCAGATGGAAAGCCGTCCACCAAGTCTTCTTTTACGTCGATATCAGACAGGAAGGAGGGCTCAACTTGATAAACGAACCATTTAGCCAGTGATTTGTGCACGCAGTGACGTTTTGAGGAACTGCATACACACATCCATCGATTGTGCTGACTGTCATAGCAGGCAATTACACGACCAAAGCGAGACCAGTAGTGGACGCCTCCATCAAATATAGAGAAATACCAGAAGCGTTGGGAAGTGGTGTTGTTCTGTTCTCGTGGAAAACGAAAAACCAGGGGATGCCCCCCTGATCAGCTCTTTCTTTCAGCGAGAGGCGATCTTTCTTTCTACTTTCCTTAAACCATGCCAACTTTTTCCCAGTAAGATCGTCAAGGGACGTTTCGGTAAGTGTAACTGGCTGCTGATATGGAAGAGCATACTGAAGACTTTGCAAGTGAACACATTCAAAGGCAGGGTGCCCGCTGAGTCGAGCAACTACTGCCGCCCCCCTACATTCGTTGAGTTCACAGGCAGTCACACCAGCAGTAGACGGTTCTGCGTATGTGCTATGCTGGCAGTGGATCGGCCGAGAGACCCCACTAAACGATCTCCTCACCATGAATATTCCCTTTCTAAAATCTACACAAACACCTGTCAAATATTTACCGGTGGTCACCGCTCCCTCTCTCTTTTTCTTGTGAACTTCTCTGAAATGACGCTGAAGAGCACGTTCACTTCTAAACTGCTTTCCACATTCAGTACAGTTGTTGGCCTTGTGTTTGTGCTCTTTAGCTCCTTGTAAGTCAGTGTCGGCACGCATTTCGGGATCTGTCCGACCGGGCATCTGACCCTGCTGGATCGACGAAATCGTACTTTTATTGTGATTGTTTAGGTGCATCCGGAACTCGCTAATCCTATCAAACAATTGAGGACATAAACAGCAATGGCAGTGACTTCTTTTCTTAAATGTTTTCACTGCTTTCTCGGTTGTAGTTGAACATTCCAAGAAACACCTCATCATAATTTTTCCTGCAACAGGCAAACAAGCAAAGAGAGAAATGTACTAAAAAATTATTATTTTTTATATATAGTTGAAGTTTGCAATAAAACACTGGAAGATTGAACACCGCTCTGTATTCAAGAATATTTTCCTACCCTGATAAGAAACCCTGTGGATCCAGTGCTTCTTCAAGAAATGTCTTATTAGCACACTTTCTTTAGAACCCTTCTTGGCCGGGCAAAGATAACAGTGGTACAGTGTTCCACAGCAAGTACAATTCATATCGCTACATCTTGTAAATGTCTGAGGACAAACGGAGTCGTCCAAAACAATAGACAAATGCGATGTGTAAACAATACCCTAGTGGGAGAAAATAGATGGTAACACTCAATAGCTGTAATGTGTTGTTGTGCTAAAGGAATTTTTCAGTACTGTTTATAAATAAAGTTATTGACTCAACTCAGCTCATGGTGAACTACGGTCATTGAAAACAGACTCTGCTTTCATCTAGCCCCATAGTACAATACCCCCCGTCCCACCTCCCCTTTCTGGGCAGTGCAACTTTCTACTCCGGCTTCTCATTAGTGGTCGGAAACACAACTTCGAAAAGCTGCTTATTCAGGAAAAGTTCCTAGTCCTTTGGTAGCTTTTTATCCCTTTTTACTATATTGCTGGCATGTACACTACCGAAACATTGGTTTGTCATGGTTAACTTGGGTGCTGCTCGCTTCAAGACCAGCATTGGTTTATTGGACTGATAACAAGGTAAAAACCACGTACAGGCATCAAAAAAACAGCAAGAGCTAACAAAATGGGGTCGTGGGACAACAGCTGGGTGAAAAACCTCTCCGTATGCCCACTTGCCCCTAAGAGGAAAACCCCAGGCCAGCTGTACCCCAAATCGGACGGTCCCCCGGGCAAGACCAACTTAAACAAAAAAACCTGAATGCCTAAAGCCTTAGAAACAGACAAACAGGAAGCAAGAGAATCTTTAACATAGCCATCTTTGGCAGAAACACTAGACCAGCAACCATGACGTAAAAAGAGACGATCCGGAACACCGGCATTAGCTGCAGCAGTAGCTCCGCCACTCCTAAGACTGTGAGTTCCGATACGCGCTAAATCAGGAACAATGCCTCTAAAAGCCTCAATTACTAATTCTCTTAGCCTAGTGTAGCTAAGACCTCTTGCTCTAGCTTTATAACCATATTTAGTCTTAGACAACTGGCAAAAAGAGGACTGTCATGACTAAGATGAGCCTTATCGAGATACCGATTCATCATGCTAACAGGACAGGTAACTTTCCCTGAAACAGCTACAACAACCCATGCACCGTCCCTGTACTTATCGGTTTTACTAGACTCAATGAACAACTGCAACTTCTCACTATCGATCTCAACATCTGAGCGAACTAATTTCGCAAGCTCATCAAATCTAAGAAAAGCTGCGAAGGCCAGTAGGCAAATTAAAACAGAACGAATGTCATATAGAGAAGCCATCGACAGAGCTTTAGAGTTAACTACTTGTTCCAATTGAGCAACGGTAATAGGTTCTTTCTTGGAAGTATGGTGGGCCAGAAACCGCTGAGCACCAGCAAGAACATCCTTCACCAAGGGTGCTCTGAAGGAGATTGCTCCCCAGCCAAATGGTGAACCCAAGCAATGGCATGAACGGCAGACTCTATGGGAGCAGCGGTCTTGGCTTCCGCCATCAAGTGACGCAAATAGAGAGCATAGTGGTAAGGAGACGCAGGAAAGGCTGGCAGGCCCTGAACGCGCGCCCAACGTTTCCATCTGGTGTAGGTCGCGGAATACTTGGTAGCAGTACTGGTGGCTCTTCCCGCCAAAGCCACATCAGGAAGCGAGTCAGCTAAAGATCTTAAATGATGGTTGTCCTGAGGAACTGAGGCCTGAAGGTTCAACCACATGGCGGACTGAAAAACATCTACAAAAAGAAAAAGAAGAAACCAAAGAGACACACACGACAAACAAAAATGTAATATTTAAGAGATGCAGTTATGGCCTTTAAGTGTATGACAGGTCTTTCACCTGAATATTTAAGTAATAAGTTTATCTCTAGGGGCGCATTAGTGGCCAAGCGACCCGTAATTCACAAAAATTAAACATCCCACTCTCTAAATCAGCAACCAGTCAGAGGTCTTTTTATTATCATATTGTAAGTATTTAGAACGCTATTAGCCCTACATTGAAATTAAGTCAATGTGTAAGTAGTTTTAAACGCAATCTTAAATTAGACCTTTTAAAAAAGTTCTTGTCTTAATTTAGAGTTTATTCTGTCTTTTTTACTTATTATTGTTACGTTTCTTAATTGCATTGTCACTGAAAAGCCCCCATGGGGAGTTGTCAATAAAGTATTGTATTGTATGGTATTGTGTTGTAATATAATAAAACAAAACACGAACGCAGGAACATTACAACTTCACGCCACTTTAAATGTGTCTTTCTGAAATGGCTTACACCGCTGGATATTGTAGCTTGAAGGCTCAGTTTATTCCTTTGGGCATTGCTTTCAGTACGCTGTCGGTAGCATCCAAAAGCGTCCATAGTTAATTTATGCGTGAACACATTCGGATGTGTGGTGAATGCCCAGATCACGTAATGGATTTGAACTTTTCCTTTGACCACAACTTTTTAATTAGACGCTTTCGAGGAGCTCTAAGGAGAGATTTAATGAGGATTCTTTTGTTTTGAAGCCGACTGAGTGCTCGATTCAAAGCCGCCGACAAGTTTTATTCACAGCAGTGTCATGTTTCATGTTATCTGTTCCTCCCAGAATATGTATTTGATGACTTTTGCTTTCTTTGCTCAATAAAGAAAGTTCAATTAAAAATCCTCGATTTGTATTTTTTAATAAAAAACTCAGCGAGTTTTATCATTTTCCTTCATGTAGCCATGTTAATTAACCCCACGTGTAAGTGGAAATTCCGACAATTGCGGCGTGTAACTTGTTATTAGTTTTTGTAATTTTTTATATTTTTCCCAAAAAACTCAGCGAGTCTTACAATTTTACTCCATGCAGCCACGTTTAACCCCGCTCGTAAGTGGAAATTTCAACAATCGCGGTGTGTAACCTGTTGAGTTTTTATTTTACGATAAACAATCAATCGAGACTTTTTTATTGTGTATATATTTGTTTTGTTTCGATTCAAGTGAATGCACTTCAGTCAAAAAGATTTTACGCAGGGAATGTTAAAGCAAAGGCAACGAGAAACGAAATAAGGTAAGAAAAGATCAGCAAATAAAAATGTAAAAAACTCCAAGGTCGCATTCCCACATGCAACAAGTTTTGTAACTGCTGCTTTTTACTAAGGTAAATAAACTCAGCGGTCATAAATTCAATTTGCTTGCACTCCCGTGTTTTGGAAAAAGAAACCCTCTCTTGATCCAAATGTTGACTCAGAAAAGTTAAAAAGGCGATTATGTAGAATTTTCGACCTTTACTCTTTACGGCCTTCAAAAAATTGTTCACTCGAACGCGATTCTTGTAACCAAAATTTCGTTGAGAGCGTAAATATTGACCGATGTGTCTGGTCGTGCAGTGGTAATTGACAAAAACCTCCCTTCATCAATAAAGATATCTGGTTCAAGTTTGAAATTGACAAGAATGGTGGCACCAGCTGTGGTAACACATTCTATGAATTTAAAATCAATCAAGCAGACATTATCGTAGTCCCTAGGGTTTTATTTCTTCTCTGTTAACAAAAGAAAAATATCTCACCGACATCTAAGAGCTTGTGCTCTTCGGAAACATGCCGTGTTGTTGGCAGAACATCGTTATGAATAAGTGATGAGTAAGAACAGTAGCGTGAATATATGAATGCTCAATGACCCCAGAATTTGGGGTACACACTTAAAGCGGCGTGAAGGTGTCATGAAAGCAAGACCGAGATGAAAGACCCACTCTTTCACGGCTAATATATATACACCCGCCAAAATACCCCACATACCAACGCACAAAGTAAACAAAGATAACGATGAGAGCATATTTTCCTGCTAATTCCGCTGTCAAACGCAGGAAAATACTACTCTCCTCTAAATCATAGTACACCAACCCCCCGCCCTTCAAACAGGAACACACAACAATCCCAACTTGGGTGCTGCTCGCTTCAAGACCAGCATGCCGATACACACAAGAGCGCGAGAACGGGAATCGAAATCAAGCAAACAGTGCAGGAATAAAACAGGCAAATGGATAGATCATGAAACGAAAAATTGATATAGGCACAGAAAAACTACAGTGAACCACCCCTGGCTAAGAACAGGTAATGAACAGCTAACAACAGACTAATAACATAAAAATACAAACCCCCTAAAAGACGACCCCCACTGGCATCATTAATGAACAGCCACCCACTGGCTGAAAAGACTCAACGCAACTCCCTGGTCTTCTCACTAGATGATAAAGCGAAAACCATCCATGAACTAAACTGCGGCCACTCACTGGCCTCATAAATCAACAGCCACCCACTGGCCTTATTATTCAACAGCCATTCACTGGCCTAATAATCAACGGCCACCCACTAGCCTCATAATCAACAGCCACCCACTGGCCTCATTAATCAACGGCCACCCACTGGCTACTACGCTAGGACCTGACTGCCTAGAATCCCACTGGATGGATATTAAAGCGGAAGTCACCCAGAGACTAAATTATGGCCACCCTCTGACCTAATCCTACAACAGCCACCCGCAGGCCAATAGCATTCCTCTGACCTCAAGAATGCACAACCGCCCCCTTCTGGCCGAAAAAGCCTTGATGCCGAAAACACCTACGGACTAAATAAAAAGTATCCCCAAACAAAAAGTAACCTAGAAAATACCACATAACCACGAAACTACTTACCAAACACGAACAGAGCCACATTTCACACACGAGCCTAGATCACTGGTGCAAAAGCCTGCATTGAAAAATCGAGCGGATCTGAAATTAATGCATACTGCCAAAACCCTTAAGTGAATATCCTCCCTGCCAAAAACACCACGACTGTGGACAAAGCCAGTTGTTCTCAAACTCCCAAGATCTTGTAAAAGTGTCCATGGCTTCACAAAGAGGATTCCAAAACCTGGAATCAAATCTAGGCAATAAATAGTTATGGTCATCAGCAAAGCGATCAACCGTGTGCGGCCTCCATCTAGAATTCAAAAGCTGGAAAATGGGCAAACTAACAGACCAATCGTCAGGGTCAACAATACGACTCAAATAATCAGCTTGCTCATTACTGGCCCTAAGCACCCATTCGGGCTTGATTGAAATACCGTGCGAAACACAAATATGAAAAATGCGCCTGGCTTCTTCTTGTAAAAGCAACTTAGGACTACCAATGTCGATAATACGGACAACATTCTGATTATCGGTGAACCATTTAACACACAACCCCGCCAACTTAGGGGCAAAAGATTCCAAAACTTTACGAACAGCTAAAATCTCTCGCAACGTCGAGCTTTGATTCGCCACGTCTGAAGACCAAACGCCTTGGGTGGCTACCTGAGGACCAAGTTCAACAATATAGTCGCCGTAACCAGTGTCACTCGCATCCGAGTAAACAATCCTTACTGTACTGGACTTGAACCAAATAGGACGCCCATTACACTGATCCAAACTTGAAAGCCAAAACACTTATTTGCTTTTGACAGAGTCATGAAGAGTAAAGGGGCAATGCCAAGATACTTGCTCCGAAGTCTGAGAATACATTGATCGAGACATGAAACTCGCAGTGTTGCCAATAGCCAAGCGCATAGAAATAAGCTGGCCAGCAACGCCGGCGAGGTCGTTGGCCGTTACAAAACGTTGCGAAAGGATGTGCGAAATGCTCTCCTTGAGCTTCATAATTTTAGCACTCGGCATGGAAATGAAACAACTACTGAAATCCAAACAATAACCCAGCCAGACACCAACCTGAGATGGAATCCACACAGATTTTTGGTCGTTTACAAAGAAACCTGCCTTTTTCAAATCGACACGACAAAGGCAACTAACTTCTTGACAAGCGATGAAGTCAGGAGTGCCGCCAATACCATCATCAAGAAAAATAACGACATGACGAACCAGACCCCGCCAAAAGCCAACAAGCGCATGCACTAACTTGGTAAAAATATAAGGCGCTGACGACAAGCCAAAGCAAACCATGAAAAAAAATATTTGACAACAGAATCAAATCGCCAAGAAAAACTGACGATGATCAGGAAATATTTCAATGTGATGATAACCGGATTTGAGATCAAAAGTGAAGAAAAAATAACCCAATAATAATAAGTCAAACACAGTACGAATATCTTCAAATCGAACCGACTGCTTCCAAACGAATTTGTTTAAATAAGACAGATCCAAAATAAGCCTTCATTTCCCACTGGACTGTTGTACAACATGTAACGGATTAATGAACACGGGCGGAATGTCAACTTCTATAACACAACCAAGCTCAATTAATTCAGAAATGGCTTCGTTGACAAAATCCTTAAACTTAAAAGCAGAAGATCGATTTGGAATAGGATAACTTTCTGGCAAATCGAAAAAAGGAATTCTATACCCATCAACAATAGTACTGATGATTAAATCAGAAGCCTGAACAGAATTCGACCAAAACTCAACATGAGTCTTGAGAGAGCCAACTTTAAATGAAGTAGATTCAGAAGAGCTCTCAAATTCAAATGCATCACTTGCTAGACTTATCTGATCTTGTGAAGGCAGCTACTTCTCCAATGTCCTTCCAATTCACACGCGAAGCAAACTCCGGCTTGAGGTCTTCTTCTGAAAGCCCCTGGGAAAAAGTTGGCCTGCCGAAACTGAAAGGGCTTCTGAAGGGACTGGAAAGAACTGTCAGTAGAGGAACGCAAATGAAAAGAATTATTATTGGGAGCACCGTAACTGAATTTAAACCCCGTAGGTCTGGACCGCGATTTCTCTCTCTTGGCGTCCCAAACCTTCTTGGTGGATTTTTCAGCTTTGGAAATACGTCACTCATTATCCGGAGTATCTGCTAAATCATCAGCCAAATACGCTGAAACAGTAGCCCAACCACACTCCGATCGATCGGCAAGCATAATCAATTTCTGATGCTCAGCCAAAAGTTTCTTACCTTCCTGTAACTCCTGCTTGGCCTTATCCAACTTCTTCCTGTCAATGACAGCAATGGCCGAATCGAACTTGGTTTCCAAAGAATTGTTAAAGTTTAACTGCTTTTCGTTGCCGACTTTCTTCCAACTAATCGACTCATCTTCTTTAACTTTTTTAACACAGACCGAACACAGTCTTCCTGATCTTCAGAAATTCTTCTCTTGAGATCTTGCAATTTAGAATTGACACAACTCAAAATCTTTTCTTGTGACTTCGCCAAAATTTCAATCAGCTCTGCTTTCTCCTTCACGAAAACACGAACGCAGGAAAGCGAGACTGAGATGAAAGACCCACTCTTTCACGGCTAATATATATATACCCGCCAAAATACTCCACATACCAGTGCACAAACTAAACAAAGATAACAATGAGAGCATATTTTCCTGCTTATTGCGCTGTCAAACGCAGGAAAATACTATTGTCTACGCAGTTGGCAAGCGTCTTCCAGTATAGTTTTGGTGAGAACGTTTTTTGCACCTTTTTTGACAGCAAAACACCAGCTAAATCTTAAGTTATGAGTTGTTTGTTTATTGGCAAAACCTCTTTGTAGTTTATTGTACAGAAACATTACTTTACTTGAAAGTGACCATGATATCGTGGGATATCAGGTCACTGACTTGATATCGTAGAATATCAGGACAGTAGATGTGGCTTCTGATTGGCTAATTGCAAAATTGGGTATGGTAATCAGTCCATATTGCACATTCTCAAGAGTTTGTTTGCATTTTTTGTTTTGTTTCACAGAAGACCTTACATGACGTAAATTCAAAGTTTCAAAACAACCATCATTATGGATGTAAAGCAGTAGAAGCTTGAGGCTTCGTTCTTTCTTATATCACTTGATGAAACAACTTGACAGCTCTAAAAAATCAAACTGATTGGGACTCTAACTCAAACTGATCAGCAACAAACACTGTTTCCAATACTGATAAAGTATGTAATGACGTTTTGAGTGAAAACAATTTTGCAGAGTTTTCAAAATATTTTAGTACTGACAGGATTCATTGGTAACTGTGCAGAGTGGAGTACAATTAAGAACCGGCAAGTAACTTCAAATAGGCGAGTGCATAATGCAAGGAAAATTTATAAATACGAACAGCCTGAAATATACTCCACCCAGTCTAGTTCTTCTTAATGTGTAATCAAATTCATTAATGAATTTGTACTGAGCTTTCACCTCCACTTGCTGTGTCCTCTTGATAAATGTGATTGTGAAGGGCATTTCAGAACTTATGAAAACTTTTGAAGTTCTTTTTCTTGTTCCTTACTGTTCTTGATTAGGAATTTTCAGACTGAGTCACTGCTTAGCTCAGATAATTTAGCACAATCTCAAATCAGTCTGTTCTACCGGTTACAGGTGTGTGCTTCTCTTCTTTGTGCAAACATCATATTGTCGGAAATGCTTCTTCAACAATATACACTCACAATTTTGAAAACACAACCAACAGCTTTAATCGGTCTCACGTTTATTTTTACAACCTCGCTCGCCGTGTGCTTTTTTCCTAATCCCATAATGATTTTCTTAATAGTGCTTAGCCCCCACGGGCCATACGGGCCAGGGACGCCTGACAAATGTCTACACAATCTTGACACTCTCCCCTATTTGATATAAGAACTTAGATCAAATACTGTAGCTTATTAGATATATGTTCAATGTTCAGTGTCATTTGCTTCTACTTGTGCAATGCAGCGAATCTTGCCTGCAGCTGCAATTGCCGCTCTTCTTGTGGGACAAAATTCCCTCGCACTTGGATTAAGGTGAGACATCCCTCCCTCTTCTTTGTGTTCTTCTCATGGTTGATCACAGGAGAGCTCCATCGGATAGAGGTGCTGGATAGCACGCTCAAGGTATGACCTCCCAGCCCTCAGCCTGATAGCACGGACCACTCCATCTCTCCCTTTAATTAGTTTGACGACTTTCCCAATGTTCCACTTAACTCTATTTCGCTCGGGGCCCTGAATGAGTACTACGTCTCCCGGCTGAACTGTCATCTCCTTAGTTTTGTGCTTCAGGTTGTGCCTCTCCCTCAAAGATTTCAAATACTCCCCGGTCCAACGGCTCCATAGAACATCTTTACAACGACGGAGGTATCTTGCTCTCTTCCTCAAATCTGCATCTTCTTCGTCTAGATCTTCTTCAAGAATTAACTTTGGCTGACCGAACATCATGGCACTAGGGGTCAGCACAGGCAATCGCACGTCATCTTCCACGTAACACAGTGGCTGATTATTTAGTGTAACTTCTACATCAAGTAGCACTTCTTCAAGCTCATTCCAAGAGAGGCTAACACGACCAATGCCTTTATACAAAGCTCATTTAACAAGGCCCACAAGCTTCTCAAAGTGTCCTCCCCACCAGGGTGCACGGCTAAGGTTGAAATGCCACCTAATACCCTGGTGGGAGAGTTGGTTCTGAAGCTGTTCCGATTTCATCACCTTACTCATCCACTTTGCTGCTGCTGTAAAACTGCTTCCATTATCTGAGTAGATTTTTCTGGGTCTTATCCTCCTCGCAATGAACCGTTTGAGGCTTCTAATAACTCCTTCAGCCATTTGATTTGGTAGTAGCTCAAGATGTATGGCACGGGTTAGACTACATGCGAACAGCAGGATATAAGCCTTTCCCTCCTTCTTTGGTGAAAGCTTGTATGCGATTGGGCCGGCAAAATCCACGCCCAACACCTCAAATGGGACTGATCCCTCTGTCCAGTCAGTTGGCAAGCTAGGTGTTGGCGGGTTTGCGAACGCAGCAACTTGGAATTTTTTACAGCCATAGCAACCTCTGATGGCTTTCTTAGTAAGCTGCCTCAAACATGGAATCCAGTACTCTTGGCGGATCAACGTCATGGTGAGACCCACTCCCCCATGAAGGCTTAGAACATGCGCATCATGAACCATTTTCTCTGTTAAAAGGTCATCAGGTGGTAGATAGATGGAGTAACTCTCTTGAAGTCTGCCCCAACATTCGTACAATCCTTCTCCATTCTTGTGCAGATTAAGTCTCAGCTAATCCTCTTGAACCTGGTCTGTGTGGAGTTTGCTGCGTTGTGTTCTCTTCACCCAACTCTTGACTTGCTTGTCTGTCTCAGCCGTGGTGAGGGGTCCAAACATGCGATTTGCTTTGGTTGACTTACAGTTGTGAAGAAACCTTGCTACCCATGATGTGATACAAATGGTCTTCCAAAATCCATGTTTCTGCAGGACTTGGTGAAGGGTGTCCTCTGTTTCTACAGCTACTGAAACGACCTCCTTCATTAGCTTTGCTTCTGCTTCTGTTTCTTTACTGGGCCCAATTTGCACTGATGCTGGGCACATTTCTGGTTTGGAAAGCCAGTCTGGTCCCTTCAGCCATAGTTCCGGTAGTTCCTTGGATTGGTTTCCCCTGCTTCCCAGGTAAGCTGGATTTTGGCCTGGGACCACATGACCCCACTGAATGTAATTTTTGGCCTTGATCAGCTTCACTCTATTAGCTACAAACTGTTTGTAGCTTCCTTTACCAGTCATCCAGTAAAGTGCCACCATACTGTCTGTCCACCCATACACTGACCTCACTGCACATCCCTCCAATGCATTCCTCACATTATCAACAAGATTGGCTGCCATATGGATAGACACGAGTTCTAATCTATGGATTGTCACCCCCTTCTTTGCTAAACGAGCTTTGGCTGAAACTAGACCCTGGTTGGTACTGGAGTCTTGATGAACTACTACATATACAGCCGCTGCTGTTCCGGTTCCGCTTGTATCACCGAATACGTGTAGGTCAATGGCCCGGACTGGTTCTTTGGCTGGAGCTAGACTGCGGGGAATTTTGACCTCATCAGGCAGGCTTTTCCTGAATTTGTCCCAATGTTTGTCCAGTTTCTCTGGCAGTACTGCATCCCAAGGGGGACGTTGGTCACATGTTTCTCTATAGATCCTCTTTCCTACCAAAACTGTGGGGCTTGCCACTCCCAGGGGGTCAAACACTGATGCTAAACTTTTTAGCACTTCTCTCTTTGTGGTTCCTGCAGAATCTCCCTTAAAGCTCACAGCTAGAGTATCTTCTCTTTTGTTCCAAGGAAGTCCCAGTAGCTTCGCTTCATTGGGTTTTACACCCAACTGTTCTTTGGCATATGTTTGCCCTTCGTCTTTCAGTACATCTTCAGCCTCCAGTTTCTCGACATTTGAGTGCCATTTATGCAGTTTAAACCCTGCTTCTCCAAACACCGAAATTGCAACCTCCTTCAACCCACATCCCTGGTCTACAGTATCAGTTCCACTGATGACATCATCAACATACAAACTCTTCATGATCTCTTCAACCTCCTCAGGATACTTAGCCCTTAAACTGTCTAGATGTTGTTTCAGAGTTCCTCCAAGAAGAAACAGTGACTGAATTAAACCAAAAAACGTCCGGGTGAATCGCAAAACCTCAATCTGTGAGGGGTCCTTATTCTTTAACCAGTGAAGAGCATCACGGTCTGCTTCCAGAATTCGCACCTGTAAGAATGCTTGCTTGAGATCACCGCAAAGAGCAACCAGCTTGAAGCGATTTCGGACTAGGACACTCCAGAGTAGGTTTTGGAGTGAAGGCCCAGTCTCTAGACAGTCATTCAATGATGGACTAGTTTGCTCCGCTTTGGCTGACGCGTCGAAAACAATTCGCATCTTTGTGCTCTCCACTGCTTCCCTCACTACTGGCTTATGAGGTAGGTAAAACTCTCTTTCTCCATGTGGCTCATCTGTCACCCTCTCCACGATCCCTTGCTCAAGTTGGTCTTGGATTATCCTGTCATACTCGTCCAATTGATTGGGTTCTTTCTCCAGTTTCTTCACAAGGTTAGCTAGACACCGGAGGCTTCCATTTCGATTGTTAGGGAGGGGTGGGTGGCCAGCTTTCCACAAAAGGCCTGTTTCATACCACCCTTCTGGATGACGCACAAGTTGCTCTTGGAATTCGCTGTACACTGCCTGTTGATCACCTGCTGGTTTATCTTCTAAACCCAATACATCAAGGCTACACAGTTCTTCATAATCTGTCAAAGAACTTCTGGTGAGGTACACGCTGCTTAAGTTGGTCTCTGCACCTGGGGACATGATGGTCCAACCAAGGGATGTGAGCTCTGCAACTGGTTCACTCGGATTTCCAACTCTCAGCACTGAACTTGTCTTCAGCCTTGCATACTCACTTGCACAAAGGATCACATGGATTGGCAGCTCTTGTTTTGTATCCATGTCATCCATCGTTACAGATGATTTCTGCATATTGTGGGTTGGGCACAGTTAACAGGACACCCTTGTCAACTTTACTCAGGGTAGTAGGCAGGCTGAAATTCCCTTTGATGCTAGACATAACTACCTTGTACATTTCTATCTTTTGGCTTGTTGATGTCATCATCATTTCAATTTTTTTGTACTCCACGTGGTCAGGTTTCCGGTTCAGTCGCTCAACCAGTGTAGCTGATGCATATGTTTCTTTATTATGTGAGGCTTTATTAAAGGAGAAGCGTTAAGGCTTCTAAGAACAAACTCCTCTGAAATCACTTTTTCAGGAGAACATGAATTTTTCAACACGCCTTAAGAATAGAGATTACCCAGCTACAACTGTAGAAAAACATCTCTCAGAGGTCAATTTCTCTGACAGAAAGAAAGCACTAGAACAGAGAAACAAAAATGCACGCAAGAAAATACTACCCTTTGTAACGCAATACCACCCTGCGTTGCCTAACCTCAAGAACATACTCATGGGGAAATGGCACCTTATACAGAACCAACCATATCTGAGAATATCTTCCAGGAGCCTCCCCTCATTTCATATCGCAAAGGAAAATCCCTAAAAGACACTCTAGTAAGAGCTAAACTATAAAGGCTTAAAGAGCAATCTATTTGCGAACTGCAGGAGTCGTGCAGGCCCTGTCAACACTCTTTTAAAACTCTGTTATGACACTTAATGGACGGGCCCCGTTCTGCCTCGCACGAGAAAACCGGCTATCCAGGTATACTATAGTCTTAAGCAATTTGGAGAGCAGAGGAATCACATACTCAACGAACAAAACGCTCTCTTAGAAAATCTATATTTGCCCAAAAAGAACCGCAAATATTCCAAATATCTGGAGAGTACAACACCGGCCTTTATCAGAAAATTAAACACATTGACCTTGGCTAACATCAGGATCGAAAAGTCTCTTACGCCATTGGCTCTTTTTGAAGACACACCATTGGTTCAGGCTATAGAACCAATAGCAAAGCAGGCGCGAAATTTCGATCCGCCTAACGGTCAAAGGGGATATATATACTCTAAGCAACAAGTTTTGCTCCTACTGCTCACAGAACTTTCAGTGGCAACTGAAGAGATTCAGAGAGAATCGAAACTGCAGTCTTGCCTAAGAAATCCTTCTGCAATATGGCAGAAACCAGTCTTACTACAGACGGTTTTTTAGAAACCACTTCCAACGATCCTCTCAATGAGGACTCACCTATGGAAACGGGAGATTTGAGCATGGAGGAAGAAACAGCCCTCTTGCGCAGAAACCCTGGTGAAGACGAAGAGCTAGAGAACGAGATTCCATCCGCTCAGCCTAACCAAGAGCGAACGAAGAAGACCAACAAGCAACTGATCGAGACACGAAAGACCAAGCAATCTGTTGATGTGCGTCCTGCAATATCGAGCAAAAGCAATCAATAGGGCGTGAAACGTCCCCGAGACGAGCACGAAAAGTCCGCCAAAACGGCCGCTAGCTCCATCAACGAGAAGTCCGCCAAAACGGCCGCCAGCTCCAATGTAGAGAAAGCCCGCCAAGATGACGAGCAGAGCTCCTCCATCCAGGAGAAGATAACCAGCTCTAACCAGAGCATCGCCAAACTGAAAAGTCATCTTGAAAAGGGCACATGCCCAAAGACTTTGAGATACAACGTAAGGGCAAATATTACGCCCGATGAAGATTTTAAGAAAGAGATAGGCTCGATTAGAAAAAAATCAGAACAGGCTCTAGTAGGAGCCCTGGTGAGATATCACCACAGACGTACAGAACGCTTAACAATCAAACTTCGTAAGCTCGAACAGTATAAATCTCGTAGAAGTGCTGTCACTAAGCAAACGTCTCACCAGAATACGCAGCCACCGGCTAGAAAGAAACCTGTCAACAAAGGTGACAATGTAAACGAGCTAGCCGAAGAGTTAAAAGCCAAGATAAGCGAAGTTGATGTACTTTTAGAACAAATGAGATCACAAGTACGTGTTAATAAACAGAGTGAATCTTACCCTTGTTCTTTATCTGGCTCCTTAGAAGTAAGGGGAAAAGGGAAGGAAAAGGGTAGAAACAACAATGCGGCTAAAAGCCGCAAAAGAAAAGAGCGGAGAAAAATCAAAGACAAGAAACGCTTTTGTAGCGCCATAGAATCACGCAAAAAGTATATAAAAAACCTGTCAAATGAACAACTGACAGATGAGCAAATTACTCTACTATCGCGTGGCCTTAAGTTCATCCCTACACCCGTGACAAAAGAAAATATTATCAGGCGCCAACTTCTCGCGGATTTCAATCAATTTGCGAGACGAATGCGACTACAATATATTTTTCACGGAGAAGAAAGAGAACCTCATCCTTTCCACGTTAAGTCGGACTGGAAACCACCAGTCCAGCCATCAGTAGCTCTAGAAACCTTCCTAGAAGAGGTCAAATTTGAGCTCACAAGAACTGAACTGATAAAGCCAAAAGAGAATATATCTATGGGAGAGCGCCAAGCTCTCAAAGAACTATCACGTAACAAAAGCATTATTCTTAAGAAATCAGATAAGGGGAACACCACCGTATTGATGAGCAGACAAGACAAACTTAACGAGGGTCAAGTTCTACTAAACGATTTAAACAACTACCGACCTCTAGAAAAACCAATGGTTGAAACAACAGCCAAAAAAGTTCAACAACTCATTAAATCGTTGCTCTCAGAAGGCCACATTGACAAAATGACGGCTAAATGGCTCTCCCTTACACCTGACCCTCCGCGAATACCAGTGTTTTACACACTTACAAAAATTCACAAACCGACGCTTGTCGGTAGACCTATTATCTCAGGGTGTTCCGGCCCCACTGAAAAGATCTCAGCATTTGTTGACCACCTTATTCAGCCAATAGCACAACAACAAGCTTCGTATCTCAAAGATACTACAGACTTTATTAACTTTATCGAAAGGATGAAACTGCCTAGCAGTGTCATACTTGCTTCAATGGACGTCACAAGCCTATACACGAACATACCACAACGAGAGGGTATTATTACTATATGCAATGCATACGAAGAATTTCACCAAGGAAACCCTCCAGTCCCTACCGGGTATTTAAGAGAAATGATCAGTCTGATCCTACAAGAAAACTCGTTTCAATTTAACGGGAAAGATTATCTTCAAACCCATGGGACAGCCATGGGTACGAAAATGGCCGTAGCTTTTGCTAACATCTTCATGGCCAAAATAGAAAAAGAAATACTCGGACAGAGTAGCATCAAGCCAATCTTTTGGAAAAGATTTATCGATGACGTCATATCAGCGTGGGATACGAGCAAAAACGAAATAGAAGAATTTCTTCTAAAGGCAAACAACTTCCATCCTACAATCAAATTCACGGCTGAAATCTCAGAAACAGAAACTACATTCTTGGACACAAAAATATACAAAGGTGTCAGATTCAACAAGGATTCTATCCTTGACGTGCAAACACATTTCAAGCCTACAGAGACCTTCCAATACACGAATTTCTATTCGTGTCACCCACCAGGCGTGACAAAAGGCTTTATTAAAGGAGAAGCGTTAAGGCTTCTAAGAACAAACTCCTCTGAAATCACTTTTCAGGAGAACATGAAGAATTTTTCAACACGCCTTAAGAATAGAGATTACTCAGCTACAACTGTAGAAAAACATCTCTCAGAGGTCAATTTCTCTGACAGAAAGAAAGCACTAGAACAGAGAAACAAAAATGCACGCAAGAAAATACTACCCTTTGTAACGCAATACCACCCTGCGTTGCCTAACCTCAAGAACATACTCATGGGGAAATGGCACCTTATACAGAACCAACCATATCTGAGAAATATCTTCCAGGAGCCTCCCCTCATTTCATATCGCAAAGGAAAATCCCTAAAAGACACTCTAGTAAGAGCTAAACTATAAAGGCTTAAAGAGCAATCTATTTGCGAACTGCAGGAGTCGTGCAGGCCACGTGCAACACTCATTTTACAAGACTCTGGGGATAGGTAGATTGGGTTCGTGTATAAACCTCGGGCAGCTTGACACGTGTTCTCCTGGAGACGATCGCCTTATCTGCAAACTCACAAGGGAACATTCGGGCGGAGTTTTCTTCGCCCTTGCAAGGTTGTTAAGGTCAGCTTGTGTTGCTTTCCCTCGGCGTTGAGCTTCTCTAGACGGCTTTCAAGCACAGAAGGAGGTGTTGCCTGCCAGATATGCACAAGAAAGGCATACGTGTTCGACAACCGATTGACTTTCCCTTTGTTTTTTATGAGAACCAGGAACGATGGCCATCCCTGTCATAGTAGTGCTAGAAGAGGCCGCTTGAGTTCACCTAGCCGTTGTTGGCTGCATTAGAATCGCCAATGGGCTGTTTTAGTCTGTGTCTGTGCCTTGAGTGGCGTTTGACATTCGCTCCTGCGTCAAGCGACCCATGCGTTTGATTGGTCCTTGATGTTGAGTCGATGACGGAACGATGAGTGCTTCTAGCTGCATCCTTAGGACTTTGCAAAAGCCTTCCCCTGTTGACATGGAGTGCACAAAGTGATCAGGATTGAGGCAGTTTATGCATAGTGTTCCTGTTGTCTGGACAAACTTTGTTCCTTTCCTTCAAGGGACTGCTGGCAGAATTTTTTTGCAGTGAGGCAGGCCAATGCGCAGCCCTTGCATAGAAGGGCACTCGGGCTTGCCGCTTGCTTGAAGCTTCATCTGTTCACTCTTGGACGAATCGTCAGCAGGGCTTTCCTTGACTTGAAAACCCGTCTGCCTTTGCGGGGTTTTCTTCGATCCTTTGAAGGGAGAGAGGCGGCTTGGTTTTGGGGGGGGGTCTTCCATTGTGACGTGTACCAAACACTGGATGTGTGCCTGCTCTAGCTCTTGCGCGTGAAAAACATTCATTATGCCAGTACGGTAACATCACGCCCAGTGTCTCCTATGGCTGTGTTCACATTTGGGTGCCCGTGCACTAGTGCGCGCGGCACCGCCACAAAAATGGTGTTTTGTGTGGCTCAGACACGGGGTAAACCCGATAACATGATATGTGTCACATTCAACAAACCGCAAAGCCTGTGCCCGCTGCATTTTAAAGTGTGCGAATCGCATCATGCATGTGTTCTGTGTTCAATATATCTGCTTTGAATTATTTGCTTTTTCTCCGGTTTCTCTTTACCTTTTTCATGTTGTGTTTGTATATGAGAACCACTTTTGTAGACAAAAAAAACAAAAATGGACTACGAACGACAGGCGACGATTAGCGTCTGTTTGTCACGGAAACCTGCGCTGCCGCATTTCAAGAAGATTGAATGTGTTTTTCGGTTACTGGCAGAAGTCAAGTTGTGGAGGGGAGAGCAAGCTTGGAAACTCCCACGTATTCAGGAATGGTTTGGACCACGTATTCCTTCACTTTCCTGATAGAAAATGGCTGGAAAGTTATCGCATCTGTAAAGATATGTTGAACACGTTGCGATTCGGTGATTTGCACAGCCTTCAGCGACAGGTAACCAGATCTGCGCAATCCTTGTTACCCATAAAAAAACAATCATAGCGATGCTGCCTCCAATCTGTTTTTTTTTTTTTTTACATATGAACAGGGATTGCGACTACAGGAGAGATTGGAGACGAAATTTGGAATGGGTGCTTTCAACAGCATGCATGAAAGTTTAATGAAGCTATGAAGCTTCCTGTGGTTAGTTCTAAGGATTGCACATCATAAGTAAAACTTACAGAGGGTATAGATTTTCAAAACGTAATCCATAATTGGTTCCAAAGAAAGTGGAATTTTCCACAGTGGTTTCGGGCGCCAATGGCGGTACCCCTATACCCATAAAAAGCCCCCCTCATCCACCACAGTAGACTATTACAACAGGAAAAAGTTTAACACATTCTGTGATTCTACAGTAACCCGCTCAGAACTTAAGCGGAACCTGAAACGCGTGTGCTCAACGAACCCCTAATGCGTTAAAATGGCCAACGCGTTATTGCCAACGCAAAAGGGCACGCGTTTTTGCCAACGCATTAGCCTTTGTATCATAACCAATATTCCTTTTGTGATGCTTTGTTATGGCGAACAAAGCCGACTTGCAGTCAAAACAAATTGCATGATTTGTAAATCCCCTGCAAAAAGCAAATTCAAAATGAAAACACAGCGAAGTTACAATGCGTGAAAAATTTGGACCCTTTCGAAGAAAAACTGACTTTGTTAACGCTAACCACTGAATAGGCGCTTAACTGATGTTTGCCGCATTATTGTTGGTTTTCACCTTGTTTGATTATTCCGATTACCGCAGAAAGACACAAAACCGTCCTCTGGCGGTAAAAAACATCTCTGGCCTTGTGAAAACAGTTATTACTGTTCTCAAACCCATATCGTGGCATCCATAGTCAGCGAAATTTTCGCCTGTATCGGATGGCAGATAATGATAGGGAGATATGCAAATCGCGACACAAATTTAACAACAGATTGAAAGCTAGGACGATTTCACTTTTATTCCGGTTAAACGGGGCGCCTGATAAACCCGCCCTTGGGAAAAAATCCTTCTCAAGTGGTCATTTAAAGTTGCCTTAGGGAAAATGCAACTCTGTTTCTACAAACCCATCATGGCATTCATACTCGGCAACAAAAAATTTCCACTGCTATCGGATGGAAGTAAATCACATAGAGAAATGTGTTAGGAACTATGATGCAAATCGCGACAAAAATGAACACCAGAGTGAAAAGCCAGACGACTGCACTTAATCCGGCGCCTGATAAGCGACATGACTGGAGTAGCAGTCCTGTAAAATTACGCAAGGAAGGGAAAAAATCTACTTATACCTTTCGGACGGTACAATCACCAAAGAAATTTAAGGTTAACGCTGTTATTGAATGGCGATCAGTTTCCATTCAGTTCAAGCAATAAAAGCAGCCCGTTGAATGAAAATTTATGATGGCCACTGCACCCCAGCGATATTTGATACCATGATGGTTTTTCCTTTCTCCCCGGGAGTCAAACTTGAAGCAACGTTGTGTGGAAGTTACAACGAACATTCCCGTAGTCCAAGTTTTGTGAACAAACCGTGACCGATTCCCACAGAAAGGCGTTCGTCGAAATGTTTTGAGTGTATTTGGATGGCTGTTTTTGGAATACAACGCGACTGGAAAAATGATTATGGATTTTGTGGTGGACAAATTCTCCAGACACATCATCCACATTCACAATTCTTGCGTGATTCGCTGGTTCACTGCGTCTCAGAAGACAAAATGGCCCAGCAGTCAAAAGCTCGGACACGCCTTGTACTTCCTGTGCGGATATTCCCCCCTACTGCAAAATCCAGGAATATGGCTTACCATCGCTTGTGCAATTCCGAACAAACAATCAAATACTCCTCAATACGTTTCGTGGAGACGTTCTGTGGAAATTCGGGGGTCATTTGTGACCTGCCTGGGCATTTTCTAATAGTTTTTTTTTGAGGGTCGGTAACCGGCATGTCGGACTAAAATGGACCCTTGCGATTTTTATGGTTATGAAGCACTATGAACCAACCTTGGAAAAATTCTTCTTTCTACCAAATCCACATATAACTTTTAGAATCGCTTGATCTATTCTAAAGAAACCTCAAATCTTCCTCATCAGGTTTGAATGCAGCTGTTTGTCACGGGGGGCAGTTCGATAAATATCTTAAACTGACGATGTACGCATAAAATTTTTCCAAGTGTGAAGCACGTGCCCATTTCTATAGTTTGCCCACGCTTGAATATTTCGTCACCTCCGCGAACAAAACATAATTGTTCCGAATCGTTTTACATCTACATTTCTAAAAAAATCATCAAAGGCCATCAAAAAGTTTTTGAAAAGAATCTTTCAGCGGAAATTCTGTGAAAATTTCACGACTGCCGCCCATTTAGTCCATTTACTAGTAAAAACCTAACCCGGCTGCCGGGTCATTTACATGTAGATAAAATCGCGCTTCACATTTCGAAACAACGATCTACTATCCTCCGAAGAAGCTTGGATTACTTTTTGTGTTAAAATTCTATCAGACTGCTGGAAGATGTAGGTTTTTGAAAATACCTGCCGAGGTGTACTAAAACGCGGATAACGCTCAGTTCTTTGAAAAATATAAATTCTCACGATCGTTGTCTGGGTTGGTTTTTTTTCACGGCGGTCCAATTGAAAACCCATTATCGTTATCTCTTGATTTTTCAAAATGCAAATCATTTTATCGTAAAGTTTGATACGAATCCAACAGACAGACAACACAAATGGTCCTGAAAGTAACCGTTTCGCTATATTCCAGCCAGTACGAAAGAATATTAAAAACTTGTCTGCTCCTTTGAAAACAAATCATGTTCATGCCGAGTGTTACCTTTAGGAAAGATCGTTAACTTCTTTTCACATAAGTAACAAAAGACGCAAACAATAACCAAGTCTCATACATACTAATGCGTTTTACTTCAACGCGTTATAACGCGAAGTTGTGAAAACGCCCCCCCCAGTACTAACGCAGCAAAACGCTCTCGTGCGCGCGTTTAACCCTTCGCGTTAGAGACGCGCGTTTCGATGTTTCTGTTCGTTTGTAGTTCTGAAGCG
>JAHPZR010011730.1:0-28270 GCA_019787425.1 Platygyra sinensis
ATTATATTTTTGTTTGTCGTGTGTCTCTTTGGTTTCTTCTTTTTTCCTTTTTGTAGATGTTTTTCAGTCCGCCATGTGGTCGAACCTTCAGGCCGCGGTTCCTCGGGACGACCACCATTTAAGATCTTTAGCTGACTCGCTTCCTGATGTGGTTTTGGCGGGAAGAGCCCCCAGTACTGCTACCAAGTATTCCTCGACCTACGCCAGATGGAAACGTTGGGCGCGCGTTCAGTGCCTGCCAGCCTTTCCTGCGTCTCCTTACCACTTCGCTCTCTATTTCCGTCATCAAGTGACGCAAATAGAGAGCGAAGTGGTAAGGAGACGCAGGAAAGGCTGGCAGGCACTGAACGCGCGCCCAACGTTTCCATCTGGCGTAGGTCGAGGAATACTTGGTAGCAGTACTGGGGGCTCTTCCCGCCAAAACCACATCAGGAAGCGAGTCAGCTAAAGATCTTAAATGGTGGTCGTCCCGAGGAACCGCGGCCTGAAGGTTCGACCACATGGCGGACTGAAAAACATCTACAAAAAGGAAAAAGAAGAAACCAAAGAGACACACGACAAACAAAAATATAATATAATAAAACAAAACACGAACGCAGGAAAGCGAGACCGAGATGAAAGACCCACTCTTTCACGGCTAATATATATACACCCGCCAAAATACCCCACATACCAACGCACATACTAAACAAAGATAACGATGAGAGCATATTTTCCTGCTAATTCCGCTGTCAAACGCAGGAAAATACTACTCTCCTCTAAATCATAGTACACCAACCCCCCGCCCTCCAAACAGGAACACACAACAATCCTAACTTGGGTGCTGCTCGCTTCAAGACCAGCATGCGGATACACACGAGAGCCCGAGAACGGGAATCGAAATCAAGCAAACAGTAGAGGAATAAAGCAGCGGGAAAATGGATAGATCATGAAACGAAAAATCGATATAGGCACAGAAAAACTACAGTGAACCACCCCCGGCTAAGAACAGGTAATGAACAGCTAACAACAGACTAACAACATAAAACTGCAAACCCCCTAAACGACGACCCCCCACTAGCCTCATTAATGAACAGCCACCTACTGGCTGAAAAGACTCAACGCGACTCCCCGGTCTTCTCACTAGATGACAAAGCGAAAACCACCCATAAACTAAACTGTGGCCACCCACTGGCCTCATAAATCAACGGCCACCCACTGGCCTCATAAATCAACAGCCACCCACTGGCCTTATTATTCAACAGCCATTCACTGGCCTAATAATCAACGGCCACCCACTGGCCTCATAATCAACAGCCATCCACTGGCCTCGTTAATCAACAGCCACCCACTGGCTACTACGCTAGGACCTGACTGCCTAGAAGCCCACTGGATGAATATAAAGCGGAAGTCACCCAGAGACTAAATTACGGCCACCCACTGACCTAATCTTACAACAGCCACCCGCAGGCCAATAGTATTCCACTGACCTCAAGAATGCACAACCGCCCCCTACTGGCCGAAAAAGCCTTAATGCCGAAAAAACCTATAGAATAAATAAAAAATATCCCCAAACAAAAAGCAACGTAGAAAATACCCCATAACCATGAAACTACTTACCAAACACGAACAGAGCCACATTTCACACAAGAGCCAAGATCACTGGTGCAAAAGCCTGCATTGAAAAATCGAGCGGATCTGAAATTAATGCGTACTGCCAAAACCCTGAAGTGAAGATCCTCCCTGCCAAAAATACCACGACTGTGACGACCGGGGCGGAACGTCGACTTCAAAGGAGGGAGATCCATCCAGTCCACTACAAAAGATGCGAGATGTACACCGTCCGAGGTAAGAAGAAGCCAGAATGGAGCGGATCGCCATAAAGGAGTAATCAAAGTCCCTTGTGCACAACATGATCTCATGTGCCTGAGAGCTCTCGGAACCAGATGAGGCGGTGGACAAAGCCAGTTGTTCTCCAACTCCCAAGATCTTGTAAAAGTGTCCATGGCTTCACAAAGAGGATTCCAAAACCTGGAATCAAATCTAGGCAATAAATAGTTATGTTCGTCAGCAAAGCGATCAACCGTGTGCGGTCCCCATCTAGAATTCAAAAGCTGGAAAATGGGCAAACTAACAGACCAGTCGTCAGGGTCAACAATACGACTCAAATAATCAGCTTGCTCATTACTGGCCCTAGGGACCCATTCGGGCTCGATTGAAATACCGTGCGACACACAAATATGAAAAATGTGCCTGGCTTCTTCTTGTAAAAGCAACTTAGGACTACCGATGTCAATAATACGGACAACATTCTGATTATCGGTGAACCATTTAACACACAACCCAGCCAACTTAGGTGCAAAAGATTCCAAAACTTTACGAACAGCTAAAATCTCACGCAACGTCGAGCTTTGATTCACTACGTCTGAAGACCAAACGCCTTGGGCGGCTACTTGAGGACCAAGTTCAACAATATAGCCGCCGTAACCAGTGTCACTCGCATCCGAGTAAACAATCCTTACTGTACTGGACTTGAACCATATAGGACGCCCATTACACTGATCCAAATTTGAAAGCCAAAACACTAATTCGCTTTTGACAGAGTCATGAAGAGTAAAAGGGCAATACCAAGATACTTGCTCCGAAATCTGAGAATACATTGATCGAGACATTAAACGCGCAGTGTTGCCAATAGCCAAAAGCATAGAAATAAGCTGGCCAGCAACGCTGGCGAGTTCCTTGGCCGTTACAAAACGTAGAGAAAGGATGTGCGAAATGCTCTCCTTGAGCTTCATAATTTTAGCACTCGGCATGGAAATGAAACAACGACTGAAATCCAAACAATAACCCAGCCAGACACCAACCTGAGATGGCATCCACACGGATTTTTGGTCGTTTACAAAGAAACCTGCCTTTTCCAACTCGACACGACAAAGACGACTAACTTCTTGACAAGCGTTGAAATCAGGAGCGCCGCCGATACCGTCATCAAGAAACATAACGACACGACGACCTAGACCCCGCCAAAAACCAACAAGCGCTCGCACTAACTTGGTAAAAATATAAGGCGCTGACGACAAGCCAAAAGGCAAAACCGTGAAAACAAAATATTTGACGACAGAATCAAATCGCCAAGAAAAACCGAGATATTGACGATGATCAGGAAATATTTCAATGTGATGATAACCGGATTTGAGATCGAAAGTGAAGAAAAAAATAGCCCGATAGAAATAAGTCAAACACAGTACGAATATCTTCATATCGAACCGACTGCTTCCAAACGAACTTGTTTAAATACGACAGATCCAAAATAAGCCTGTATTTCCCACTGGACTGTTGTACAACGTGTAACGGATTGATGAACACGGGCGGAATGTCAACTTCTATAACACAACCACGCTCAATTAATTCAGAAATGGCTTCATAGACAAAATCCTTAAACTTAAAAGCAGAAGATCGATTTGGAATAGAATAACTTCCCGGCAAATCGAAAAAAGGAATTCTATAACCATCAACAATAGTACTGATGATGAAATCAGAAGCCTGAACAGGATTCGACCAAAACTCAACGTGAGTCTTGAGAGAGCCAACTTTAAATGAAGTAGATTCAGAAGAGCTCTCAAATTCAAATGCATCACTTGCTAGACTTATCTGATCTTGTGAAGGACCTGATGTTAGGGCAGCTTCTTCTCCAATGTCCTTCCAATCCACACGCGAAGCAAACTCCGGCTTGAGGTCTTCTGAAAGCCCCTGGGAAAAAGTTGGCCTGCCGAAACTGAAAGGGCTTCTGAAAGGACTGGAAAGAACTGTCAGTAGAGGAACGCAAATGAAAAGAATTATTATTGGGAGCAACGTAACTGGATTTAAACCCCGTAGGTCTGGACCGCGATTTCTCTCTCTTGGCGTCCCAAGCCTTCTTGGCGGATTTTTCAGCCTTGGAAATACGCCTCTCATCATCCGGAGTATCCGCTAAATCATCAGCCAAATACGCTGAAACGGTAGCCCAACCACATTCCGATCGATCGGCAAGCTTAATCAATTTCTGACGCTCAGCCAAAAGATTCTTACCTTCCTGTAACTCCTGCTTGGCCTTATCCAACTTTTTCTTGTCAATGGCCGAATCGAACTTGGCTTCCAAAGAATCGTTAAACTTAAACTGCTTTTCGTTGCCGACTTTCTTCCAACTAATCGACTGATCTTCTTTAACTTTTTTAACGACAGACCGAACACAGTCTTCCTGATCTTCAGAAATGCTTCTCTTGAGATCTTGCAATTTAGAATCGACGCAACTCAAAATCTTTTCTTGTGACTTTGCCAAAATTTCAATCAGCTCTGCTTTCTCCATCAGGAAAACACGAACGCAGGAAAGCGAGACCGAGATGAAAGACCCACTCTTTCACGGCTAATATATATACACCCGCCAAAATACCCCACATACCAACGCACATACTAAACAAAGATAACGATGAGAGCATATTTTCCTGCTAATTCCGCTGTCAAACGCAGGAAAATACTATAATTCGTTATATCGAGGTATATTTTACGTTTGGGCTTCCGGATTATGTTCGTTATATCGAGGTTCTATTCCATACATTTTACTGTAATTTTGGCCGGGACATAGAGTATTGTTCGTTATATCGAGGACTTCGCTAAATAGAGGTTCGTTAAATCGAGGTTCCACTGTAGTTGGATCCGACCCTCGGCAATCTTATCTTGTTTATAGAGGGGCCATTAAACTCACAGAATTCAATGTCGTATCCAAACAAGTGACTAAATTCGCTGGATCTGGTCACACTGAATCAAGAGATGGATGTGATTTAACTGCGTCTTTCTCGCAGCCAACAGGAGTATGTTGCGAGAAGGATTCACACTCTATTTTTGTTGTTGACTCAAGCTCTGGAAGATTTCGATTAATTACCAGTGTTCATGCACTAATCAAATACTTGCAAAATCTCTGGCTCTTTCTGTCAGCCTTCAATCTGACTGGGACAAAAACAAGATTAAGTTACGATGAGACAGTTACCCGTGTCCAGCAGTGCTATGCTTTTCACGAAGAAGCCTCATTAAAAGTCAGTCAAGGCATCAAAGGCTCAACTTCCCAGACTCAAGGACCAGACGGGACATTATCTGTCACCACCCTGAACTCCGTGAAGATGATCCTGGAAGGCCTCTCAAGACTAAAGACAAAGGTGATGGAGCTCAACCCGAACTTTATTCAACACGTAGACGTTGAAAGCCTCTTAACTCTCTTTGTTCAAAACTTCTTTTCCAGTATGAGAGGAGGTAATACAGATACTGCCATGGTGCTCGACTTCTGCTTGCGCTTTCCCAGATGTATCAGCGAATTATTGAAACGTGACGTCACAGGTACAAGCTACAGGTACTTTACAAATCCAGTGGCTTTCTACTACCTTCAGCCTACTTTAGGCGATGTTGACGTAAACTTCTGCGACCTTGCGAAATTACCAAAGCCTTCGTCTGGTTGCTTAACTAGGAAACAATTGAACGAGCTCCGACAGTGGGCACAGCAGTACGGCAGGAGTGGTAGGCAGAATACCACAAGGAACTTTTCAACGAAAGACAAGCCAGGTACCTTGCCATTGAACCTCTACGAGTCTGCACCCCCAGAACAACTTTTAGTTGACTTTGACGTGCTTCTAAATGAAGACATCCCCGCTGAATAAGATATCCGAGGGTGAGGCGCGGTGGCCTCATGGTTAGTGCGCTCGACGCCGGAGCGAGCGCTCCGGGTTCGAGCCCTGGCCGGGGACATTGTGTTCTTGGGCAAGACACTTTACTCTCACGGTGCCCTTCTCCACCCAGGTGTATAAATGGGTACCGGCGAATTTAATGCTGGGGGTAACCCTGCGATGAACCAGCATCCCATCTACGGGGGAGTGGGAATACTCCCAGTCGCTTCATGCTACAGAAACCGGGATAAGCTCCGGCCTGATGGGCCACTTGGCCCGAAGGCAGACTTTACCTTACAACACAACATTGTCATTACTCAGTCTACGTATGCGAGTTGTAGTTTCCCGAATGTACAAACCGCGTTCTGCTCCAAACAGCCCACTGTAAATTTAAAAACTATTAGAGGATGTCGTTGACGACTGTGACAGTGCTGGGTATGTCAGAACTCTTTGTCACACCCAGGATGTTGTCGATCCGCTATTATTACTACTTCTGGAGAACAACATGTCATCCCAAAAGAGGCAATAAAAGGGATGGTAAGCAACATTAGAGTTGTTGACAATGAAACTATTGAAATAGATGAGGGGGAGTATTATCTGCTCCTGGCCTGGTTGAACGGGTCCACTGACACCACCTCTTGCAATGAAGCTGATGAAGAACCTTTTGCTGAGAACTACTTTGAGGAACAAGGTGACAAAGATTCAATGACCACGGACGTTGGTCGGCCGCAAAGGAAGCGAAAGAGGGCAGTGAATAACGAGTTTATCTTCTACTAAGATCTGTCTTATTCATTTTTAGGTATTTAGTATTCTGTTTTAAAATAATTTTAGGTATTAAGTATCACACATTTTACGATTTTAAGGTATATTGGTATCTCCTGGGGAAAATATAGGGTATATTGGTATCCCACTACCCCCCTGGCCGGGCCTGCAATCTCGTATAGGCGTCGTCAGCCATCAACGAGCCTGCACTGGTCTAGGAAAGCCTTGTTAAATCTTCGCTCCACGAATCTCAACATTATACAATGAAATTCTTTCAAATTTCCACATCTTAGATATAATGAAAGCTCTGTATATATCTGAATTTTCCACTCCTGAAGTAGCCTGCGTCCACGAACTATACCGGGGTTTAGTTTGTCTGCAACGCAGGTCACTCCTGAAATGACTAAGATCGATCATAACAGTTTGATGGCTCTTCACTCTTAATAAGAGGAATTCAAAACCAGAATGAATATTTCTCCTGTAATATATCAAAAAAGTATGGCATTTCTTTACTATATCCGTTTATTCAGTTTTTTGTCGTAAATTTTACATGTAAGGCCAAAGAGTGTGTTGCTCAGGTTTCGGTTTAATAAATAGAATTATATTTTTATTTTTTAATTTTTGAAAACAACTTATGTGTTATTGTCGTACTACATGTCAATATTGCCGGAATTTTAGTGTTGATTTTGATTTTCATCTAAAGTTTGTTTAGCAAGGTAATTTAATACTACATATTTTCACGTTTCAACTGAATTTATCGGTCGAAATCCTACAGAGCAAGTTCAAATTAGCCCAGTAGTTGATGAAGAAATATATACGACGGAACACTTTTTTCATGACCAACATCAAAAGGAAGCTGTGCGGGTCTTTTCTTTCTCTCTTTCCAACTTCACTTGGCGCAAGTATATCGAGTCGATGTAGTATACTTCCCATAAAATTAGATCGCTGTTCTTTTTTATTTATTTTGGCGGGGAATTAATTATGATTCACTTCCTTCTACTTAGTTTTTTGGATGTCAAATTGAACAATGTTTTTCCTAGAATTGTTGGGAAGTGCTGTTGAGGAAAAGTGACACTTAATCTGCATATAAGTATTAGAAATAGCTAGATTCTCTGCGTTTTGCCTTGCTATACGGGTGAAAGGTTAGGTATTTTATGGTGTTTCACTTTTAGTGCACAAACCTGTTTCGCAACAGTCACCAGTGTAGTTTAGTGGACACCTGCAGGCCCATCGATCAGGCGTCCCTCCATTGTGACAAAATCTGTTACAGGGTCGCCATTCCTTTGTTATGCTATCCCTGCATGATCCCGCCTCGCCACAAGATGGCGGTGGGTATGCGAGCCTGGTTCTCGATTGATAACCGTTTTTACCACACGGAGCCGAGCATTGGCTCCAAGGCGTCCACTGACTTGCGACGCACTGTTTACAGTGTGTTACGTTACACATCCAGCACGGACTGTTTTGAAATGGTTGTGAATTCGCTTCTATGCTGCTTTGGGAAAAATACAACTGAACGGCAAGGGAAAAGGCTAGAATAAGGTATGAAACCATTTTTAGCTCCGAAAGGTTTCCTTAGAAATGGGAAAATTTGAGACACTCGGTGCGAATGCCATTTGTAATACATTTTTTGTTTGTTTTTTCGATGATTCTGTCAAGTTCAGCTGTGATTTATTTGGTTATGATGTTTGTAAGGATTAAACAGTGTGGATTTAATTTTAGAAACTTCCTGAAGCCACGCACCTCTTCAGTACCTGTAATTTCATTCGCTCCCTGTTTCACCCACCTCAATTGTTTTAAGGGCTAGGTTCTTTGTCTCTGTTGTCCTGTTGTTGTCTATTCGTTTTGTTTTCTCAGCCAACATTTTACGGATACCCTCATTCAAAATAAGCTCATATTTGATAGGGAACGAGTTGTCACGTCGAAGAGATTTATTGCGGGAAAATTAATAAAGCAAGGTTGGGTTGCGATTTCTTTGTTTTGCACAAGATGTCTTAATGGCTATTTGATGTATTCCTCTTTATTTTGGAAGGGCAAGGCCTAGTTAACACTACCCACGTAACGTAATAATCGCTTAGTTTGGTTATGTGAACATCGACATAAGGAAAAGATCAGTTTTTCTTGATTTTGTTATGTTCATGTTATTTTACTGTCAGTGTCATCATGTCAGGATGTTCACACTGCAAACATAACATGATGTGCTTCTTATGTGGTTATGATTATGTCGTTATGTCGCTAGCGTGAACTAGGTCTTACTAAATGGCATAGTCACTACCAATCTGTAAAACCACTAGCTTACGAGCATGCAGGCTTATCTTTGAGTTACATGCACGCGAAAGTTTACTTGAAAAGAAAGTTTACACGCAAAAGTTTACTTCAAGAGCTCTTCAGCTCTTGAAGTAAGCTTTCGCCCGTGGGTCTCCGAGGCCATGGCGGAGCTCCCCAAATAACCCAGCCGTGAACCCGCGCGGGGGCTGTAAAACAACCAAACAAAGTACTAGGACCAAGAGAACAAGCTACTAAAACGTAAGACTTTATTTCCTTGGTACTACTGTACAGAATTGCTGATTTGTCTAGTTTGTTGAAAGTTCGCCAAGATGGCTAGGCTAACCACCACACCACACAGTGGAAGTAGCTCTCACTGATCCAGTGACTTGAAAGGTATATATACGGCTTTAGAATAAAAAGGCTCGCAGAAAAGAAACAGTAACTTTTGTGGAATGTATGTCTTCGTCAAATTCCAAGCAATATTTTGCAGGTGAGAAACGTTTGCACATAAGGAACTGATTAGAGACCTTTAGAAGACATAACTGAAAGTTCATCTTCGTTGTTTTCGTGGCTTCAACCTATAGAGGAAAAAAAAACAGAGGTGATATTAGAATAAGTATGGTAACAACCCCATGATGACGCCACAGTTCCTGACAGGATAAAAATGTGTCACTGTAACTCTATAACGGGTGTGAAAATTGTATCGAATTGTACCTTAAAGGGCCCGGTTTCCACACATTACCACTAGAACATAATCTGTCGATCAAGCCATTTGCCGAGCAACCGAACAGATATAAGGGCGATGTCTTTAGGAACATTGTTTCAACCGCGTTTCACTTGATTATCGGATAGTGGCAGAAACTGCTCACATTAAACAGAGTAAAATGGCCTTCGAAAGTATGTGGATATTTTTACTAGAGTTTGCCATCTCTAAGAATGATTGCCGAAGGTTTTTGACTCCACGTGCTGCAACTCGTGGCCATCAAGTTCTAACCAAGTGATGTTATTATACCTTCGACAAAGTCATCAGAGGGGGGTCCATTGGGGCAGGGATTGCAGTTACAGCTCTGGGAGCTCTCTCCGGGCCCTTGGCACTTTTCATGCCCCTGGCCATGAGCGCATTTGCAGAAACGGACCCTGTATGCCTTGCCACAGTCACAAGCTTTGGTACACGTGCTCCAGTCACTCCAATCACCCCAGCAGTCGCCACCTGAGACCGGAACCGATCAGAATTGATCACCTCGCTTTTAAGGGCAGTATTAACGATATCTAATTTGATTATCTGTACTAATTATTATTCCACGAATAAGCTAGTTCAGAGGGTCAATATCTAAAATCAAGCAATGTCCCGAATGGTCATGAATGGTCGCTCTAATAAAAATTGAACGCCATAAGGGCTCGTATTTCAGCGTTGAACATTCGTGTAAATTAACCCTTTCTTGTTATCGTTTTTCGAGCTTTATCATGAACCTGGCTGAAAGCCAGAATTCAAATTGAACCTAAGAACACAGTTTGATACGTACTTGGACACGCTCCATCATTACAAAGTCTGTTTCCTACAGGAAGTCCCGCACACTGTTTACCACCGGGACCTGGGGGCGGATTATCGCATTGCCTGCTCCTGATACTAGTACCAGGCCCACACGATTCACTGCAAGCGCTCCAGGCAGTCCAGTCTCCCCAGCCACCGTCGACTGCAAAAAAGGAACAAATATTGATCTTCCATCAGCAAAGCTACTCAAGACGTTAGCGAATCCTTCGAGCGGTAGGGTCTTTTTTTCAATGGATGCTTCGATTTTTCCATGTTCATGCTTCATTCGTAGCAGATTAAAGACCATTGGTACCAAGCGCGAGTTTATGGACAGACATTTTTTTTCCACTCTGCCCCTGAGGAAGGTTTGTATCGCAAACCGAAATATAGGGCAATTTTCTTTAAAATAATTTAGTCCTTTATTCCCTTTCATTTAATTTTGGTCATATTCGCCGTAGGGATCAGTGTGCTGTCTTTATTGTGGATTCTAAAATTTCTACTGATCCAAGTCTACGTAAGATCCAGCACTCTCATCGGTTTGTTGCTGTGGTTATACAGATTTTATTTCCTTGACTAGACTTACATTGCTAGTAGTCACTTCTGAGATCACTCTCTTTGCGAGAACTTAAATCTTGACTTACCAGCTGGACAACTCTGTGTGTTACATTGGCGGCTCTCTTCATTTGAACCGGCGCAATTTCCGTTTCCGGAGCCTAAACATGTCCGCTTACGGTTCTGTGTTCCTGTGCCGCATGTTTTGGTGCATGCTGACCATTGACCCCAGGAACCCCAACCACCGTAACCTGAGAAATAAGAAGCAAAACAGTGTCGGAGATATCTTGAACATCCTGAAGTCACTGGTGTTTATGTCATCAACCAGAGCATTACTGATTGCATTAGCCGTCCATTCCAGACTATCTCAAGCAATGCTGAATCATTAGAGCAATTATATATTGAATGAGGCTGATTAGGATATGAAGAATTCTGCAGATCAAGGAGGGTGTTATCCACAGAGGCCGAAGGCCGAGTTGGATAACACCCTCCGAGATCTGCAGAATTTTTCATATCCTACGAAAGGCGAATTCAATAACTGCTTTATATTATCCAGCTCCGGACGATCACACAATACGAACTGCTTTATATTATATTCATTCAAAATATTTCCCCGTTCTTAGAGGAGTTTTCCGCTCACCAAAAATAACACAACGTCGTCCCCAGGTTTTCTTGATCAACGGTTCAATAATCTGCAGCGGGCTGCACTTTTGACGTCATTTTGACGTCATTGGTTGAATAATTTGCAGCGGGCTGCACTTTTGACGTCATTAGTTCAATATTTGGTCAACAGCAGCTGGTTATAGTGAATTATGCGTGTGGTTTTAACCAATCAGAAACGGGGAAATATTTTGAATGAATAATAAAACAGGTTGTTATGCAAAAAGAAAACGATTATACATCATGAAGCTCTGTGAGAGTGAATTTCCCCAAAAACGAAGTTTTCACAGCGAAACTCGCTGTGTGATGGTAATAGCGTATTGATAGCGGTGTAATAAGCAGAAACTGAAGCAGAGCTTTGAAAACGGAACACTAAGTTAATATTTCAAAGTACGCTACGTTGAACGGCTGTCAGAGCTTTAAGTAATTAAGTGAAAAATTCTAACCAGGACACTGCTTTATTTGACAAGACTTGGTCTGTTCGCTGATTCCCTTGCATGGCTTTCCTGCATGCTGAGGCGGTGGATTGGAACAGGTTCGTTTTCGAGTCTGGATTCCAGTCCCACACGTCTTGGAGCACTTACACCATTCTCCCCACGGCGACCAGCGGCCGTTTACTGAAAATTAAGATGTTTTCTTGAAAAAGAATGCAGCAAAACAAACATCAAGCATTTTGCACCTGAAAATGTTTCCGAGGAAAATGTGAATGCTTTAATCGTAGAACTCCTATATGGAACTGGCTTTGTGACAACAACAACATTGACTTAATTTTGGCACATACGCAATGAACTTCAAATATTACAGACCATTTGATTTATAGTTAACAATTATTCACCGAAGTGGAGGTGGATAGTGGTGGATATTTACTGAGCCGCGAAGCGGCGAGGTTAACACTTTCACCGACACTGAGGTGAATAATTGTTTTAGTATATACCACACAAGCTGAATAACTAGCGGCCCAAAGAGTAACTTTATTAGTTAAAATAAAGCGACAAGAGCCATTTTGTTTTTCTTCGGCTGCTCGGAGGTGAATAGTACTTGGCTAATCACCTCCGAGCTAGCCAATCAGCGCGCGCGAAAAGTACTATTCACTTGTTTGGTATATACTAATACTGAATATATTCACTTAACATGAATTCACACATATCTTAGGTAATATTAATTTGGATAAAAGGTTTCTTTACGTGTTTGTGAAGACGAACAAGAAATCTGCTGGCCTTATTACTTTCAATCGACACGCTTTATTTTTCCTGTGCAAAGAAAATGTTCAGTTCATATACAAATCTTCCCTGCTTTAATTTGACACTACGTTGATCGATGTGTTCATGCGAGTACTGATAAAAAGGCGCTTACTCGGACATGTAAGGGTTAAGTGTCTGGAGCAAAGTAGGGCCGAAGGTTTCGTTAACGACGCTGCAAAGTAGCATGCCAACGTAACAATTCACATTCCGATTATGTAAATCGCTACGTAGTCCAGTCCCTGAGCCCTTCCTTCCAAGCTCTATATAAGGGTTGAACCCAGGGGCAAAAAGAGAGTTTAGCATGGGTATGCTCAGAACGCTGCAATTTCGCCCCACCCACTCCCTTCAAAATTTTTTCTTCCCGCCTGGGATCATCCCCTATAAGAGAGTTCAAGAACTGGTCTAATGTCCGCGCTGTACAGCGCACGATGATGGCATAACACCAATTTGAAACTCTTCCTTTTGCCAGCTTCTGCTGATGATAACTCTCGGCAGAAACTGGCATCTTTCCATCTTTATGAGAAGGCTCACACAAATACTAGTCAAGTACTTATCACCAACAGGGTGGCTGAGCTGATATGATATACCCACATCAATACAGTTAAATTTCTTTGGCTAGAAATGTTGATTAAATTTGCTCAATTGCAATAAGCCATTGCCTGATTTCATACGATGGGGGCCTGGGCATGAATCCGTCTATTATGGGATTAACAACACAAGACCCATATATTCAGAAAGAGCACACCGAGCTTTACAAAATCCTTAAGTTTCGTGTCAATCGGACCAATACTGAACAAGATACAGCCATTCAAAAACTTCAAAATTTAGTAACAAATGTATCGATTGCAGGACACTTGTCCGGAAATCCATACATTTCTTTGCAAATTTTGAAGTTTTTAAATGGCTGTATCTTGTTCAATATTGGCCCAATTAACACGAAACTTAAGGATTTTGTAAAGCTCGATGTGCTATTTCTGAATATATGGGTCTTGTATTGTTAATCCCATAATAGACTGACTCATACCCAGGCCCTCACGGTATGAAATCTGGCAATTTCCGAGTTGTTTTTTGTCTGTTTCAAAACGAGTCCTGGGGCATAACTTTCATATGGAAATGAGTTTTTCATGCACGTTCTTTGTCTTGCAAATCAAATTCATTTCCATATGAAAGGTTGTTCACCAAGACTTGTTTTGAAACAGAGGTAAAAAGCATCTCAGAGATACTTATGGTCGCTGACCCGTTATTGTTGTAGATCCAGTAACAAGTTGATTGCAAAGTGTCAATTTAAACGAGTTATTGACAAACTCTGTACTTTTCAGGCAAAATGTCAACTCCTTACAAAAACGTTCATAGGTTGTTGGTTAATACGCTTAGCTTCACCTAAAGGAAACGGTTTGACCGAACGAAGCATGCTTACCTGGACAAGGGTTTGTATTGCAGTTCCTTGACTCTTTGTCTTTACCAGAACAGCGTTTTCCTCCATACGCTGGTGTTGGTTTGTTGCAGTACCGACTGCGATACTGTTTTCCAGTGCCACACGCTTTAGAGCATGCGCCCCATTTGCCCCAAGTGCCCCAACCGCCATTTACTGTGAAAAAAGTCAGATCAGCTACTCAACTTAAATTCTTAAAACCTAAATATAGGTGCAATTAGCAATTACTTTGGTTAGTTTTTCCCATGCAGATTTTGTTTTTTTGGAGCTGCCGACTCATGCAATCGTGTATTTAATTTAAATAAAAGGCACTGACAGCTTACCAGGGCAATTTTGCTCCCCACAAGTCTTTGTTTGAACACTCGGTCCAGTGCACACTCCTCCATGCTTTGGCGGGGGATTGGTACAGGTTCGATGACGTACTTTGCTTCCAGTCCCACAAGTCTTTGTGCACGCAGACCATGTTCCCCATAGTGACCAGCGGCCATTTACTATAGAGAAATTTTTTTTAATTTGAATGGTGATCTACCAGCTCTAGCCCAATCCTTGATTTTCAATAACCCAGTATCCAACATGTTTATTATTATCGCTAGTATTACGAGACGTCAGTATAGGTAATCATACTGTTTCGAGTTCAATTTGAAATTAATTTCCACGAGTGAGTCTATACACATGAAAAAATTACTCGATTCTGATTCAGTGCAAATTACACATCGCAATTCTGGATTGTGATTTGCAGAAAGACAATTTGTAGGCATGTAAAGCAATGACAAAAATTTTGTACACAAACTCTGAAAAAGTTTTCTCGAATGCGAAAAAAATGGCTTCAAGAAACATCTTCCGGTACTTTTTCCGCGCGAATTTTTTCATGTTTGTATTATTAATAAGTAATCATACGGTTTTTCTCATTCAATTTGAAATTAATTTGCACTTGTGAGTTTTTCAAAAAGCTGAAATTGCACTCGCCGAAGCGGCTCGTGCAATTTCAGCTCAGCTTTTTGAAAAACTCACTCGTGCAAATTACTCCAAATTGAACTCGAAACCGTATGATTACCTATACAAATTGCACGAGCCGCTTCGGCGAGTCCGATTTCAGCACTTTGAAAAACTCACAAGTGCAAATTAATTTGAAATTGAACGAGAAAAACTGTACGATTACTTATTAATAATACAAACATGAAAAAATTTGCGCGAAGAAGTGCCGGAAGATAGTTCTTGAAACCATTTTTTCGCATTCGAGAAAGCCTTTTTTTCAAAGTATAACATGATATCATTGGCTTGGAAAATTTCTCATTGTCTTACAGCCAATCATAATCCAGAGTTACAATGTGTAACTTCCACTAGTGTTGCACTTATTGCACTGATGTTACACTTGAACCGCAATGCTCTCAGCCAATCAGAATCAAGTAATTTTTTCATGTGTATATTATTGCTCTAATCTACGTATTCTTGCTACAACTGAAGAAACCCCGTCCTTTTAAAATTGCCGTAACTGTCTTTTAAATTTTATTTTACAAAGGCTTTGTTGCTTACAAAGTTCTTTTTGGCTATTTTGAGACCCTTCACTTCCATATACGCATGGTACAAACGTGTTCACGTTGAATTGTGTATCGACTTGCCTGGACAAGGTTTTACGTTGCACTCTCGTGTTTTGACGTTTGTTCCGTGACATTTCTTGCCGCCGTACTTGGGCGCGGGATTGTCACAGTATCGCTTGCTGTACTGCTTTCCATTTCCACAAGTTCTCGTGCATGCGCCCCAGTTACCCCAGTTAGACCATCCTCCGTCCACTGAAAATAGAACTGTAAGCCTTAAAATCCTGGACACGAATGTTTATTCATGCAAAAAACGGTAGACTGATCCCCACGGCGAAGAGAGGAAAAGAAATAAAACAGCAATGAAATTAAAACAAGTACAATATAATTGTTTTAATTTCATTGTGTTTTATTTCTTTTCCTCTCTTCGCCGTGGGGATCAGTCTACCGTTTTTTGCATAGTATCTTTTGATTTTAACTGATCCAAGTCTCCAAAGATCCGGCACCCTTTTGCATTGGTTTGTCGTTGTGGTCTTGCCCATATTAGAAGATTTGTTTATTCATGGCTGACCTGCCGACCTGTACAAACTGAAACCCTGTCGTCTTTTTCGCTGAAACAAAATGGGGCGTCTCGGTTAATTCCCGGTGGCTGAATTAAAACGCAGCTATGCCACAACAATACTTTCCCTGCGGTTCAAATATATGATCTTACATATATTTACTTGAATGTTGCAACAGTTCCAAAAAGTTAAGCATTGCGCTGCGCTAAATTGTGGCTGCCTCGAGAGTGTAATAGGTCGTTATAGTCTGCCAGGAAAAGTAGTGAAAGAAAAATTATGCTCGTTTATCCTTCCTCTTCTGAGAGTATCAAAGTGAAGGACGTGAAAAAAAACTTTCAAAATCCTTTACTCGTATTATAGTTTTCATTTGAATTATCGCACTTTACAGAGCTTAAAAGAAACGTTGGGGTTTGGCTCTAGTAGAGAGAACATAACGTGACCGCAATGTAAGCGACACACGTTTGTCTCCGGGAAATGAATTTTTTTGTAGATACTTGACCATTTTGAGATGCAGAGGCAGTTATACATAATGATGTACTTTTGTTTGCTGGCATTTTGCCGCATTTAGATTTATTCACGGAAAGAGCCGCAAAACTTGCACGTAGTAATTTTGTCTGGCTAGGGCAATGAAAGAAAATACAGGCATAGTCTTCAGCGCATCATGCAGGGTCGCTTACGTACCAGGGCAATGATGAGTGTTGCAGTGCCTCGTCTCTTTGTCCTTCCCAGTACACTGTTTACCTCCGTTCGATGGAAAAGGCCTGGTGCACGTCCTGGTGCGGTACTGTGATCCAGTGCCACACGGTTTAGAGCAGGCGCACCATTTTCCCCACGAACTCCAGCCTCCATTTACTGCAATTGAAGAAAAAAAACAGATGCGCATTGGATATGTCATTATACATCCGTCCACATTTGTTTTCTAGTCTGGCATAGAAGGATAATATTTTCATCATCCGCCTGTTTGATTAACTTTAGATATTGTACAACTTCCATTGTGAGTTTTTTAACCAGCTCGAACTCAGTGTTGATTTTCTATGAAGAATAACTAGTAACCGATCAGCCGCGGAGCCATATATACTTGTAAGGGGAGTGGTTCGAGTGGAGAAGCCTTACTTCACTCTTCTTCAGAACATAGATACGCAAGGCATGCATGCAAGAGTTATTCTTTTGTGGATAAGTAAAATGCCGGGGTAAAATGACGTTGTTAGACTGTCGGGTATTGGATTTTCAGGCGTGGAAAAAACAAAAGTTCACCTGCCACATGCTAGTGGTAGAGACATTTTTGAAGGGTGACAATAACGTCTAGGTAATCGAACAGGTTTGTTTAATTACGATGTAGAGAAATAAAATCGACAGTAAGATGGATGCATTAGAGACATTTTGTTGGAGATATTTTGAAACCCCTTTTAAGTACCTAAATGATATTTTCCCAACCCTTTTCTATACCTCAGCTATAAAGTCCCTACTCTTTCATACCTCCATCCTTAACGTTCGCCGGAGAGTGGTTGTTAGGTAGTCGGTATTGCTACTATGACAACCTGCCCATTTGCAATTTTTGTCATACTAAATAGTTAATCGGAAACACTTCTGCTATTTTAAAACGTTATGAAAAGAAAAGCGTCAACTGCTGAGTAGAACAGACAATTTATCTGTTATGGGCTCCTGAAGTTAAACTAGAGTTGAGTCATGATTACTAGCTCCGTATTTAACGTAAAGGAGCAGTGTCACGAGGATTTTCCTTTTTTAACTTCAATTATGTGCTAAAATCACTACTTTAAGGCTTTAATCATAAACAAAATGCTTCTGTAAAACTACGACGAGGATATCAAATGAATTTTATCAGACAGGGCTAACCATAACAAATTTCTTGAGGATTTTTGGAACACGTAGCATCAAAACTTGAAAAAATTGGCAATTTTTTTCAAGTTTCAATCCATTTAAACCCATGCCATCCGTATCGACAGGCGACACTTAACAGTTTCAGTACTTTGAAATAGTCTTTAACAACAAAAGTAGATCATTATTAGCAAACCTGGACATGATTTAATCGAACAGCCTCGTGTTCTTGTATCCTTTCCAGTGCATGGCTTTCCTCCATACCCAGGGCTTGGATTATTACAGTACCGTTTACTGTATTGAGATCCGTATCCACAAGTCTTAGAACATTCACTCCAAGGACCCCAGGTCGACCATCCACCATTCACTAAAGATGTGATAAGTCAATAAGCACAGTAATCAAGATCATAATTTATAATATAACTGAGATACTAGGCGCGCTCTCATTGGTCGGTAGGTGTGTTTAGATGAGAGTATCTAAACACCGTTATGACGTTTAGATTCGCGCATATTTTTGAGAAAAATTTTATAAAGCATTGGAGCACTTTTTCCGTATTTACATCGCCCTCCACTGTATCTTGGGTTGCGTAACTGTCTCGAATTCCCCCCAACCCCACACGTGTTTAAACGAGGCTATGTAAACACGGAAAGGCACTCTATTGCTTATAAAATAATACTTCAACTTCGTTTAGTAAATGAAAAGTCCATGTCAAGTCCTATCTTTACACTGAAGACCCTCGGCGAACCGTGAACACAGTTTCAGTTTTCGTGTTTATGGAATGAGGGCCCTTCCTATTACATGTGTAAAAACGCTACTAAACCTTGTACATTATATTAAGAACTTTCGCTCAGCCCTCTATAGCCACAAACAAAGAAATTTACAAAAAGGGTCAATTGTTCAAGATTGGAGTGTCCTTAATGTAATCTTTGAGTGAGTTCATAGGGCAGTATCCCAGTAACGATTTGGTAAAATTTAACGTAAAATGGAACAACAGTTTAAACGTTATTCTGTCTTGGAGGTGGTTGCTTGTTAGAACATTTCCGTTTCGCCTACAAGAACTCAAAACATTGGTTCAATGGTTATAGTTCTTTCGAACACAACACAAAAGAGTTATGCTGATATACCTTCGCCAAAGGAAAAACATTTAATGAAAAAACAACAAGAAATTTACCTGCACATGATTTGACAGAACAGTCTCGTGTTTTTATTTTGTCTCCAGTACACTTCTTTCCTCCATATTCTGGACGAGGGTTGTTACAGTATCTCTTGCTCTGTTGGTATCCAACGCCACAAGTTTTTGAGCATTTGCCCCAGGCTCCCCAATCTGACCATCCGCCATTCACTTGAAACAGAACAATGATGAATAAATTGGCACTGATCAAAAAAATCGGATGGCCTAAAATTGCTTACAACAAGGTCCTTTAGATCGCGGCACAGCTATGTCTTACAAACCTTGCACTTAATGCTTGCGTTATCTTGTTTTAACCAATATTATATCTTAGTAAATTCTCAGCTCCGACTATTGCATTTCTAGCTTTTTGATTGGCTAAAAAACTCCGACTATGAGCCAATAGTTCGAGTTTTACGTCATATGGAAAATAGTGCGCAAAGTTTAAAATTTTTCGCATTGTAAAATTGTGGAATTAAAAATCGGCGGCAAAACCCGGTTTGAGAATTTACTAAAACAATTATTCCATTCGCCCTTGTTGGATATGAAGTGATTATAACCAACTCGCGCTACGCGCTCGTTGGTTATTCTATCACTTCATATCCAACGCGGGCTCATGGAATAATTGTTATATAGTCTACTATTCAACCGTCTATCAACAGGGAAGGGTGACAGATTTAAGGAAGGCTCCCAACTAGATTGACTTCTGAAAGTTAAATACGGTATTTATCGCTTCTTCGTATCTAAAAGTGTCCAACGTGCACGATACATTGGAAGTTTGAAACGAGTGATCGCTCACTTCTTTCCTAATGACATATAAGAATGCTTTGAAAGACGAAAGAAGAGTTGACTACAATGAGAACTACGAGATTGTATTTGGCCGGGCTAGTGCGGCTTAAATTGTGTGAAATTAAGGGCTCAACCATGCGACTGCGGAAAGTCACGGCATCTTGAGTTATTTTGAACATCGAAAAAATAACCGTTAAATTGAAGGAAACCTAAAAATAACACTTTAAAAAGATAGAAAAACATCAAAGAGATAATAATAAACCATAAAGGAACAAGGATGGCTAAGGATGGAGAAGATTGACGCGGATTGCAAACAACGAATTTGAAAAGTTCAGCTAAGCTTTTCAAACGTGACTGAGCCCCTTTAAGGATTGGATTGAATTTGTACTGACATCACAAATTATACCTGTCTATTATATTGTTAAAGAATCTGCTGACAATCAGAATACACTTACGAAACTAAACTAAACGTACGCAATATCTGTCAGAGCAGGCTCGTGAGTAAGAAAGCTAGTGATACTACATTAGCATTAAAACATCTGGCGATAATTACCTGGGCACCGATGAAGCAGACAATTTTTATGTTGTTCAGCAGGTCCCACACATTTCTTTCCACCATAACCGGGTGGCGGGTTTGTGCAGAACCGCTTTCGGGTCTGCAGTCCTGTCCCGCAAGATCCCGTGCATTGTCCCCATCCTGACCACGAAGACCAGCCACCATCTTTTCCTATCGAATACGAAAGGTTAGAATACATATGCACATGTTAATTACTTTGTTGTGTCTTCTCCAATGCAGATCTTTCTTCCCTATCTTGGAGTTTAAAGGGGCATTGTCACGCTATTTGGCAACTTTATAAAAAGCTGGAAGGTGTCTTCGTATCAATTGAATTCCAAAACTAATGATCTAGTTTTGTTATAAAAGACTATTTGAAGATATTGAAACTGTTTCCTGTCGCCTGTCGCTGCGGATGGCATGCATGGATGGAAATGGATTGAAACTTGAAAAAATTGGCCCCAATTTTTTCGAGTTTTGATGCTACGTGTTCCAAGAATCCAAGAAATTTATTATGGTTAGCCGCCTCTGATAAAATTCGTTTGACATCTTCCTCGTAGCTTTACAGAAGCATTTTGTTTATGATTAAGCCTCAAAGTAGTGATTTTAGCACAGAATTGACCTAAAACAGCAAAATCCTCGTGACACTGCTCCTTTAACAGAATCCGAAGTGTTTATTTGGCAACAGCCCTCGGTCTTTTAAATGTTATCTTTTATGAAAAAGTTTTGTTAAGAACGATGATGCAAAGGACCCCAAACGAAAATGCTGCCGGTTTACGTAGGATCTATTAAAGATCTGATCAGCCAAAAATAGAAAGACTAGAAAATGCAAGGCTAATACTACGTAAAAAGCTTAACGGGGCAACGACATGATAGAGTCCAAACTGAAAGCCAAGAATTGATTGCAACCGTGGACAGCTGTTTCGACCTTGTTGGGTCTCGTCAGCATGCAGGGCAAGCCCTTAAGATGGTATTTGTGCCTTTGTCGCTGCGTGCAGACCATACTAGGAGTCATGTCACAAATCCCAGTTAATGAAAGCTTATAACTGCGGACCAACTTCTCATTATACATACAATAAACACGTTCTAGCCCAGATTGAGGTGGGACATTTGGTGTTGATATATTCAGTGTAATTTGCAGACCTCTGTGACCTGATGAACAAGGCTGTTATTATAAATCCAACGTCAAATGGCCTGACTTGCTTATGAATCAGTGACTCCTCCTCTCTGGTAGTTAAATTTCCGTTCTTTAAAGCGAAGAATTATTAATTTTTCTAAACATCGATATCTACCTGGACACTTTTTAAGCAAACAATTTTTGTGCTGTTCGGCAGTTCCCACACATTTCTTCCCTCCATAGCCGGGTGGCGGGTTTGTGCAGAAGCGCTTTCGGGTCTGTAGTCCCGTCCCGCAAGAGCTCGAACATTGTCCCCATCGTGACCACGAAGACCAGCCGCCATCTTTTCCTGTCAAATACGAAAGTTTAGAAGATCAAAACTCCACTATTTATCGACATTATATGCACATGTTAATTACTTAAAATTTTGTTACTCACTGCAAACGCAAAAGGCAGTAGCAGGACAAATTTTTGAAAGCAATGACACGTAGTCGCTTTGAGCTCTGTAATTGACTGGAAAAGTCTTAAACTAGTTGCTTTAACCAATCAAAAACTGCATTTTGCACCAATGCTCGATTTTGGAACATTTGGCTTTTAGGATATAATCAGGGTCAATAAAGGGCAATATCATGAAACAAATGTCTGGGATGCTCCATGAATGTTCCCGGTGCATTATTTGGACTCCCAGATTGTTTCGTCCGATCCTTCCCTCCCAGCCGTTCAAGGTCGTTCAAGCCTTTGACACATATAATGATAGCAAATATAAACTAAACTTTAGAATATTTTCAGCGCGCATTTGAACTGGCAAGAAAAGTCCAAAGAAAATGATGGAAGATCAAGGTTTTTACTCCGAGGAGCATACCGTAAAATAAGTTTCAGACGCTTTCACTGAGTTGTTGCTAGATCCCAAGAGTGAAGGAGACGGCTAAAATTCACTGCAGTTCGAGGCAATGATTTAAAATCCTCGACATCCCACCCTCTCTCTCTGAGATGAAAGCAACTGAATCGTTAAAAAACTCACCGTGACCCTTTTCGCAACACACCCCACTGTATCCATACTTGCAGTGGCAACTTGAACGTATCAGTGTACCACCGTTTAGGCAAAATCGATTGCACGCTCTGGCTTGCGTAGTCACCGAACACGTTCCCCCACACTTTGCTGGTTTGATTATCGGACGGTGAGAGTATTGTGTACCATGTGGACCACACGAATGCGAACAAGAGCTCCACGAAGACCAAGAACCAAGGACGCAATTGGTTTTATGACAGTATCTGCGCCGCCGACCCCACAATAGCCCGCCTAGCCGGAATCTCGGTTCTGAAGCCATCTCATTGACTAAACAGACTAACATTAACACTATTAGCTTCTCACACCCCATTGCGCGATCCACGTAGATTCCAACCTCAATGTTTCCTCCCTGGGTTTAGAGTGTTACTGGCTTTATGGGCAGTTCGCAGCGCAATTAGTTCTTCCCGTGGATTTCCGAGCAAACTCAAGTCTAATGCTGGTGGGCAGCATTGAGGTACAACCCTGGAATGTTGTAGCATAAAGTGTCCATTTAAATCTAAGTAAATATTTACACAGAGCCGCTTCATTCAAAGGAAGTTTAATTACAAAGATTTTTCCCTGGCTTTATGAATACAATATGAGTCTCAAAGGTTCTTTTATAAATTTACTGAACCTTTATTTCAAAGAAAGCCAGTTGAAATTTTTTAGGCGTGTCGAGAGGAATTTAAATGGTATTCCGTAGTACAAAAAATAGTGCAGTTTGATTCGCTAACTGCGATAGACTATTTACAAGTTAGCACTAGAAAGTTTGAATTTTTATATCAGGGGAGGAATATATGTGAAGAGACCTTGTCGACAGTTTTCAAAAGTTAAAGGTTATGAGAACGCAGTCGTTTGCATAATCAGTGACGTTTTGAGCTCAGGAGTGGTGCTTTATTTCGTTTACACATTATAAACAACTGTTCAACAGATATTGCATTCCTTAGCCACCTTAGCTTGCTACCCACTCATTCAATTGTCTTTCCCTTACGCAAATCGTTAATAAACGAAAATACAAAACAAATATGTCGCCAAGTAAGTAAATGAATAAATAAACTAGCGTCTCGCTGGAGAAAAACAATGGTTTTAGCCATTATCTTTGACGATTATAAGATGCACTTTAGATTGTAATTCAAGCTTATTGCACCTTGAAAAAATGCTTGAGAGGTTTATCCACTAAGGATACTTGTCGTTTCTTCGGAGCCCGGAAAATTTTTCCATCTACGTAAAGTTATTAGTTTTTTGACGTCCACAAAAATTAGGATTAATATATAGCTAGACCTATTGATCGTGAAACAATGGTTAAAACCAATAATGAGCCTCCTGTCGTAAAAAGGCTGAGCTTCTTTAAAATTTCAGACAAAAATTTATCTGATAATGTTCCTTTCCGAATATAACATGGGTCCTGATTCTCATCTCAACGGCACCGACTGGAACTGGAAGTGTGTGCAGTGTTTTCTAGGGTACGGTTGGTAGCCTTACCCCCAAACCCCATCTACTGTTTTTCTTAGAGATATCCAGTCACTAAAAAATTTATTTAATTTACTTGCCCAATTCGAAAATTGTTCTGGATTACGAATAAATCAAACTAAATCAGAGTTGTTGTGGTTAGGGTCATTACGATATCGAAGAGATACACTTCTAAATCTAAGATTAAGTGAAGAACCTATTTATGCCCTTGGAGTATTTTTTTCGTACGATGAACAACTTGCAGCCAAAAAGAACTTTTTTGATCGACTTGACCCCTTAAGAAGAATACTAAACATTTGGTCGTCAAGAGATATATCGATATATGGCAGAATCAATATAGTGAAGACTATAGCGATTTCTAAACTTACTTTCGTGTGTAGTGTGCTGAATACGCCAGACACGTTCGCTACTGAAGTCAATAAACTGATTTTTGACTATGTATGGAAGTACAAAAATTCAAAGATTAAAAAGTCCACCTTGATTAAAAGCAAAGAGAACGGAGGTCTAAACATGGTTGATTTCACACTGTTTGATAAAGCACTGAAAATATCCTGGGTCAGACGTCTCTGCTCTGAAGGCAATCAACCATGGAAATTCATCCCACTACACTTTCTATCTGGTGTCGGTGGAACACTTGTTTTTCGTTGTAATTACGACTTGAAATATTTAAACTTAAGTGCAAAATCACCCACTTTCTACAAAGACATAATCTCGCACTGGCAAGCATTGAATAAGGTTGTTCCCACAACAAAGAAAGACGTCCTCGATCAAATTGTTTGGAATAACCGATTCATAACAATCAACAAAGCCTCCGTGTATTTTCGAAACTGGCATCGTGCCGGTATTCATAAACTTTCCAGTCTCCTCGATGAGAACAACAATCGATTTCTGTCTTTCAACGAATTCTCACGAAAATTTAAGGTGAAAAGTAATTTCTTACAGTATCACGGTCTCCTTTCAGCAATATCGAGTGAATGGAAAAAACACCTTAAAGAAGAACAGCAAGCCGCCACAGTTAATTTACCTGAAATCGATAAACTTACGTGCAGAACAATTTACAAATCGCTAATTGATTGTCAGAATCTCCCTCCTCCAACGGCTGAGAAAAGACTTATAGAATGTGGTTTCGATATCCACGAGCGACAGAAAATATACTCCTTACCCTTTCTCGTGACCAAAGAAATTTCAACTGGCTTTCTTTGAAATAAAGGTTCAGTAAATTTATAAAAGAACCTTTGAGACTCATATTGTATTCATAAAGCCAGGGAAAAATCTTTGTAATTAAACTTCCTTTGAATGAAGCGGCTCTGTGTAAATATTTACTTAGATTTAAATGGACACTTTATGCTACAACATTCCAGGGTTGTACCTCAATGCTGCCCACCAGCATTAGACTTGAGTTTGCTCGGAAATCCACGGGAAGAACTAATTGCGCTGCGAACTGCCCATAAAGCCAGTAACACTCTAAACCCAGGGAGGAAACATTGAGGTTGGAATCTACGTGGATCGCGCAATGGGGTGTGAGAAGCTAATAGTGTTAATGTTAGTCTGTTTAGTCAATGAGATGGCTTCAGAACCGAGATTCCGGCTAGGCGGGCTATTGTGGGGTCGGCGGCGCAGATACTGTCATAAAACCAATTGCGTCCTTGGTTCTTGGTCTTCGTGGAGCTCTTGTTCGCATTCGTGTGGTCCACATGGTACACAATACTCTCACCGTCCGATAATCAAACCAGCAAAGTGTGGGGAACGTGTTCGGTGACTACGCAAGCCAGAGCGTGCAATCGATTTTGCCTAAACGGTGGTACACTGATACGTTCAAGTTGCCACTGCAAGTATGGATACAGTGGGGTGTGTTGCGAAAAGGGTCACGGTGAGTTTTTTAACGATTCAGTTGCTTTCATCTCAGAGAGAGAGGGTGGGATGTCGAGGATTTTAAATCATTGCCTCGAACTGCAGTGAATTTTAGCCGTCTCCTTCACTCTTGGGATCTAGCAACAACTCAGTGAAAGCGTCTGAAACTTATTTTACGGTATGCTCCTCGGAGTAAAAACCTTGATCTTCCATCATTTTCTTTGGACTTTTCTTGCCAGTTCAAATGCGCGCTGAAAATATTCTAAAGTTTAGTTTATATTTGCTATCATTATATGTGTCAAAGGCTTGAACGACCTTGAACGGCTGGGAGGGAAGGATCGGACGAAACAATCTGGGAGTCCAAATAATGCACCGGGAACATTCATGGAGCATCCCAGACATTTGTTTCATGATATTGCCCTTTATTGACCCTGATTATATCCTAAAAGCCAAATGTTCCAAAATCGAGCATTGGTGCAAAATGCAGTTTTTGATTGGTTAAAGCAACTAGTTTAAGACTTTTCCAGTCAATTACAGAGCTCAAAGCGACTACGTGTCATTGCTTTCAAAAATTTGTCCTGCTACTGCCTTTTGCGTTTGCAGTGAGTAACAAAATTTTAAGTAATTAACATGTGCATATAATGTCGATAAATAGTGGAGTTTTGATCTTCTAAACTTTCGTATTTGACAGGAAAAGATGGCGGCTGGTCTTCGTGGTCACGATGGGGACAATGTTCGAGCTCTTGCGGGACGGGACTACAGACCCGAAAGCGCTTCTGCACAAACCCGCCACCCGGCTATGGAGGGAAGAAATGTGTGGGAACTGCCGAACAGCACAAAAATTGTTTGCTTAAAAAGTGTCCAGGTAGATATCGATGTTTAGAAAAATTAATAATTCTTCGCTTTAAAGAACGGAAATTTAACTACCAGAGAGGAGGAGTCACTGATTCATAAGCAAGTCAGGCCATTTGACGTTGGATTTATAATAACAGCCTTGTTCATCAGGTCACAGAGGTCTGCAAATTACACTGAATATATCAACACCAAATGTCCCACCTCAATCTGGGCTAGAACGTGTTTATTGTATGTATAATGAGAAGTTGGTCCGCAGTTATAAGCTTTCATTAACTGGGATTTGTGACATGACTCCTAGTATGGTCTGCACGCAGCGACAAAGGCACAAATACCATCTTAAGGGCTTGCCCTGCATGCTGACGAGACCCAACAAGGTCGAAACAGCTGTCCACGGTTGCAATCAATTCTTGGCTTTCAGTTTGGACTCTATCATGTCGTTGCCCCGTTAAGCTTTTTACGTAGTATTAGCCTTGCATTTTCTAGTCTTTCTATTTTTGGCTGATCAGATCTTTAATAGATCCTACGTAAACCGGCAGCATTTTCGTTTGGGGTCCTTTGCATCATCGTTCTTAACAAAACTTTTTCATAAAAGATAACATTTAAAAGACCGAGGGCTGTTGCCAAATAAACACTTCGGATTCTGTTAAAGGAGCAGTGTCACGAGGATTTTGCTGTTTTAGGTCAATTCTGTGCTAAAATCACTACTTTGAGGCTTAATCATAAACAAAATGCTTCTGTAAAGCTACGAGGAAGATGTCAAACGAATTTTATCAGAGGCGGCTAACCATAATAAATTTCTTGGATTCTTGGAACACGTAGCATCAAAACTCGAAAAAATTGGGGCCAATTTTTTCAAGTTTCAATCCATTTCCATCCATGCATGCCATCCGCAGCGACAGGCGACAGGAAACAGTTTCAATATCTTCAAATAGTCTTTTATAACAAAACTAGATCATTAGTTTTGGAATTCAATTGATACGAAGACACCTTCCAGCTTTTTATAAAGTTGCCAAATAGCGTGACAATGCCCCTTTAAACTCCAAGATAGGGAAGAAAGATCTGCATTGGAGAAGACACAACAAAGTAATTAACATGTGCATATGTATTCTAACCTTTCGTATTCGATAGGAAAAGATGGTGGCTGGTCTTCGTGGTCAGGATGGGGACAATGCACGGGATCTTGCGGGACAGGACTGCAGACCCGAAAGCGGTTCTGCACAAACCCGCCACCCGGTTATGGTGGAAAGAAATGTGTGGGACCTGCTGAACAACATAAAAATTGTCTGCTTCATCGGTGCCCAGGTAATTATCGCCAGATGTTTTAATGCTAATGTAGTATCACTAGCTTTCTTACTCACGAGCCTGCTCTGACAGA
>JAHPZR010011731.1:0-17937 GCA_019787425.1 Platygyra sinensis
AAGAGCGCCTTCAACAAAATTTACATTCTCCTTTCTCGGATAATACAAGAAAACAGGAGAAAACTTCTGTGAACGCGGGAATACACCATCCTTTCCTTACGTTAACCGAGCGGTGAATTCTGGTAAACAGTGTGTTTTCCGAAATTTAACGGCATTTGCCGTTCTGGAAAACAAGGGAAAAAGCCGGTTTTCAACTGTAAACCGCGGGTGAACGTGAAGTTTTACACCGGAAAAACATCTCTGAACACAGGCAAACAAGACATTCACCAAGTGTTAACAGACCGGCAAATTCCAGAAAACGTGCGTTTTCCGACGTTCACCGTAATGGGAAAATACCGGATAATGGAACGAATACTCGAATTCACCGACGGCAAAACAATTGGAAAACCTTGGATTTTCCGATCGGTGAACACCAGTAAATGTAAGCAAATGCCACGTTTTGCGTAAATTCACCGCGCGTTTTCTACACGGTAAACGCCACCTTTTTTGCCGTGTGGGGTCGTGGGACAACAGCTGGGTGAAAAACCTCTCCGTACGCCCACTTGCCCCTAAGAGGAAAACCCCAGGCCAGCTGTACCCCAAATCGGACGGTCCCCCGGGCAAGACCAACTTAAAACAACAACAACAAAAAAAACCTAAATTCCTAAAGCCTTAGAAACAGACAAACGGGAAGCGAGAGAATCTTTAACATAGCCATCTTTGGCAGAAACACTAGACCAGCGACCGTGACGTAAAAAGAGACGATCCGGAACACCGGCATTAGCTGCAGCAGTAGCTCCGCCACTCCTAAGACTGTGAGTTCCGATACGCGCTAAATCAGGAACAATGCCTCTAATTCTCTTAGCCTAGTGTAGCTAAGAACTTTAGCTCTAGCTTTATAACCGTATTTAGTCTTAGACAACTGGCAAAAAAGAGGACTGTCGTGACTAAGCTGAGCCTTATCGAGAAACCGATTCATCATGCTAACAGGACAGGTAACTTTCCCTGAAACAGCTACAACAACCCATGCACCGTCCCTGTACTTATCGGTTTTACTAGACTCAATGAACAACTGCAACTTCTCACTATCGATCTCAACATCTGAGCGAACTAATTTCGCAAGCTCATCAAATCTAAGAAAAGCTGCGAAGGCTAGTAGGCAAATTAAAACAGAACGAATGTCATATAGAGAAGCCATCGACAAAGCTTTAGAGTTAACTAATTGTTCCAATTGAGCAACGGTAATAGGTTCTTTCTTGGAAGTATGGTGGGCCAGAAGCCGCTGAGTACCAGCAAGAACATCCTTCACCAACGGGTGCTCTGAAGGAGATTGCTCCCCAGCCAAATGATGAACCCAAGCAATGGCATGAACGGCAGACTCTATGGGAGCAGCGGTCTTGGCTTCCGTCATCAAGTGACGGAAATAGAGAGCGAAGTGGTAAGGAGACGCAGGAAAGGCTGGCAGGCACTGAACACGCGCCCAACGTTTCCATCTGGCGTAGGTCGAGGAATACTTGGTAGCAGTACTGGGGGATCTTCCCCGCCAAAATCACATCAGGAAGCGAGTCAGCTAAAGATCTTAAATGATGGTCGTCCCGAGGAACCGCGGCCTGAAGGTTCGACCACATGGCGGACTGAAAAACATCTACAAAAAGGAAAAAGAAGAAACCAAAGAGACACACGACAAACAAAAATATAATATAATAAAACAAAACACGAACGCAGGAAAGCGAGACCGAGATGAAAGACCCACTCTTTCACGGCTAATATATATACACCCGCCAAAATACCCCACATACCAACGCACATACTGAACAAAGATAACGATGAGAGCATATTTTCCTGCTAATTCCGCTGTCAAACGCAGGAAAATACTACTCTCCTCTAAATCATAGTACACCAACCCCCCGCCCTCCAAACAGGAACACACAACAATCCTAACTTGGGTGCTGCTCGCTTCAAGACCAGCATGCGAATACACACGAGAGCCCGAGAACGGGAATCGAAATCAAGCAAACAGTAGAGGAATAAAACAGCGGGCAAATGGATAGATCATGAAACGAAAAATCGATATAGGCACAGAAAAACTACAGTGAACCACCCCCGGCTAAGAACAGGTAATGAACAGCTAACAACAGACTAACAACATAAAACTGCAAACCCCCTAAACGACGACCCCCCACTAGCCTCATTAATGAACAGCCACCCACTGGCTAAAAGACTCAACGCGACTCCCCAGTCTTCTCACTAGATGACAAAGCGAAAACCACCCATAAACGAAACTGTGGCCACCCACTGGCCTCATAAATCAACGGCCACCCACTGGCCTCATAAATCAACAGCCACCCACTGGCCTTATTATTCAACAGCCATTCACTGGCCTAATAATCAACGGCCACCCACTGGCCTCGTAATCAACAGCCACCCACTGGCCTCATTAATCAACAGCCACCCACTGGCTACTACGCTAGGACCTGACTGCCTAGAAGCCCACTGGATGAATATAAAGCGGAAGTCACCCAGAGACTAAATTACGGCCACCCACTGACCTAATCTTACAACAGCCACCCGCAGGCCAATAGTATTCCACTGACCTCAAGAATGCACAACCGCCCCCTACTGGCCGAAAAAGCCTTAATGCCGAAAAAACCTATAGAATAAATAAAAATATCCCCAAACAAAAAGCAACGTAGAAAATACCCCATAACCATGAAACTACTTACCAAACACGAACAGAGCCACATTTCACACAAGAGCCAAGATCACTGGTGCAAAAGCCTGCATTGAAAAATCGAGCGGATCTGAAATTGATGCGTACTGCCAAAACCCTGAAGTGAAGATCCTCCCTGCCAAAAATACCACGACTGTGACGACCGGGGCGGAACGTCGACTTCAAAAGGAGGGAGATCCATCCAGTCCACTACAAAAGATGCGAGATGTACACCGTCCGAGGTAAGAAGAAGCCAGGATGGAGCGGATCGCCATAAAGGAGTAATCAAAGTCCCTTGTGCACAACATGATCTCATGTGCCTGAGAGCTCTCGGAACCAGATGAGGCGGTGGAAAAAGCCAGTTGTTCTCCAACTCCCAAGATCTTGTAAAAGTGTCCATGGCTTCACAAAGAGGATTCCAAAACCTGGAATCAAATCTAGGCAATAAATAGTTATGTTCGTCAGCAAAGCGATCAACCGTGTGCGGCCCCCATCTAGAATTCAAAAGCTGGAAAATGGGCAAACTAACAGACCAGTCGTCAGGGTCAACAATACGACTCAAATAATCAGCTTGCTCATTACTGGCCCTAGGGACCCATTCGGGCTCGATTGAAATACCGTGCGACACACAAATATGAAAAATGTGCCTGGCTTCTTCTTGTAAAAGCAACTTAGGACTACCGATGTCAATAATACGGACAACATTCTGATTATCGGTGAACCATTTAACACACAACTCCGCCAACTTAGGTGCAAAAGATTCCAAAACTTTACGAACAGCTAAAATCTCACGCAACGTCGAGCTTTGATTCACTACGTCTGAAGACCAAACGCCTTGGGCGGCTACCTGAGGACCAAGTTCAACAATATAGCCGCCGTAACCAGTGTCACTCGCATCCGAGTAAACAATCCTTACTGTACTGGACTTGAACCAAATAGGACGCCCATTACACTGATCCAAATTTGAAAGCCAAGACACTAATTCGCTTTTGACAGAGTCATGAAGAGTAAAAGGGCAATACCAAGATACTTGCTCCGAAATCTGAGAATACATTGATCGAGACATCAAACGCGCAGTGTTGCCAATAGCCAAAATCATAGAAATAAGCTGGCCAGCAACGCTGGCGAGTTCCTTGGCCGTTACAAAACGTAGAGAAAGGATGTGCGAAATCCTCTCCTTGAGCTTCATAATTTTAGCACTCGGCATGGAAATGAAACAACGACTGAAATCCAAACAATAACCCAGCCAGACACCAACCTGAGATGGAATCCACACGGATTTTTGGTCGTTTACAAAGAAACCTGCCTTTTCCAAATCGACACGACAAAGACGACTAACTTCTTGACAAGCGATGAAATCAGGAGCGCCGCCAATACCGTCATCAAGAAACATAACGACACGACGACCTAGACCCGCCAAAAACCAACAAGCGCTCGCACTAACTTGGTAAAAATATAAGGCGCTGACGACAAGCCAAAAGGCAAAACCGTGAAAACAAAATATTTGACGACAGAATCAAATCGCCAAGAAAAACCGAGATATTGACGATGATCAGGAAATATTTCAATGTGATGATAACCGGATTTGAGATCGAAAGTGAAGAAAAAATAGCCCGATAGAAATAAGTCAAACACAGTACGAATATCTTCATATCGAACCGACTGCTTCCAAACGAACTTGTTTAAATACGACAGATCCAAAATAAGCCTGCATTTCCCACTGGACTGTTGTACAACGTGTAACGGATTAATGAACACGGGCGGAATGTCAACTTCTATAACACAACCACGCTCAATTAATTCAGAAATGGCTTCATTGACAAAATCCTTAAACTTAAAAGCAGAAGATCGATTTGGAATAGAATAACTTCCCGGCAAATCGAAAAAAGGAATTCTATAACCATCAACAATAGTACTGATGATGAAATCAGAAGCCTGAACAGGATTCGACCAAAACTCAACGTGAGTCTTGAGAGAGCCAACTTTAAATGAAGTAGATTCAGAAGAGCTCTCAAATTCAAATGCATCACTTGCTAGACTTATCTGATCTTGTGAAGGACCTGATGTTAGGGCAGCTTCTTCTCCAATGTCCTTCCAATCCACACGCGAAGCAAACTCCGGCTTGAGGTCTTCTGAAAGCCCCTGGGAAAAAGTTGGCCTGCCGAAACTGAAAGGGCTTCTGAAAGGACTGGAAAGAACTGTCAGTAGAGGAACGCAAATGAAAAGAATTATTATTGGGAGCAACGTAACTGGATTTAAACCCCGTAGGTCTGGACCGCGATTTCTCTCTCTTGGCGTCCCAAGCCTTCTTGGCGGATTTTTCAGCCTTGGAAATACGCCTCTCATCATCCGGAGTATCCGCTAAATCATCAGCCAAATACGCTGAAACAGTAGCCCAACCACATTCCGATCGATCGGCAAGCTTAATCAATTTCTGACGCTCAGCCAAAAGATTCTTACCTTCCTGTAACTCCTGCTTGGCCTTATCCAACTTCTTCTTGTCAATGGCAGCAATGGCCGAATCGAACTTGGCTTCCAAAGAATCGTTAAACTTAAACTGCTTTTCGTTGCCGACTTTCTTCCAACTAATCGACTGATCTTCTTTAACTTTTTTAACGACAGACCGAACACAGTCTTCCTGATCTTCAGAAATGCTTCTCTTGAGATCTTGCAATTTAGAATCGACGCAACTCAAAATCTTTTCTTGTGACTTCGCCAAAATTTCAATCAGCTCTGCTTTCTCCATCAGGAAAACACGAACGCAGGAAAGCGAGACCGAGATGAAAGACCCACTCTTTCACGGCTAATATATATACACCCGCCAAAATACCCCACATACCAACGCACATACTAAACAAAGATAACGATGAGAGCATATTTTCCTGCTAATTCCGCTGTCAAACGCAGGAAAATACTATTGTTAATAACCTGGCAGTAATCGTTCCAGACATGATTGTTGGAATTTTTTCATCATAAACTTTGCGCATAGAGAGCATCATGCTAGATTCGAATCGACTACAAACATTTAAAAGAATTTGTGAAACTTCGTAATTGGTGAGATTTGTTGGGTTTTGGTTGTAATATATTCGAGGAGATGTTTAAAAATGCGCTAATGAGCTCATACAGTCTTCCAAAATTTTGAGTTTTTAATTAATCCTCCTCGCACCACAAAGTATTCGATATATCGGGCTCAAATTCCTTGGGACAGTTAATCGTGTTATACCTTTTCAATATTCAGAACTAAAACTTTTGTAGCTCGATAAGAAAGTGAAATGGCTTGTGCTAAATGAGGTAAATATAGTGAACAAAGATCGATCCCCCCATAGCGGAAAGGAACTTCGCAATAGTGTTTGTGTTTCCAGTGTGACAAAGCACCATAATATATCGGATTTTATGTCGCTTCCTCTGTTGCTCTTACTAGTAACGCGTCAACTACGGGTTGAAAGTTTCAGTGTTACGTAACACTTCTTGACAAACAGACATTCCCAGCTGCTAAGACAACATATGGCATTTTCACGCACTTTCTTTAACATACAATATTTACCACTTAGTCTAATTTAGTCGCGCACAACATTTAAATTTCTGGCGCATTTTCCAGTTCGGTGAGGAAATTAAAATATGATGGAAATATTCTCGGCAATCATATCTATCATATCATATTTAGTTCAGTAAATAATGGATCAGCCCGATGAATATACGCAACTTACAGCCATGCAATAATAACTGCGGTCAGAAACCATTTGTTTTGTTCAATATTTTATAAGACCGACTCTAACAGATGCGAAGTCTTTCTCTTTATTGATGTCCCTTTTTGTTTTGTATTTTGTTTAATATTCTTCAAGATGCTGAAGGTTATTTTTGCTCTTTTGTGGAATTCTGGGCACCTGTCGAGGTAAGACGAAAAAACTGTAAAAGTGTCGAAATTTTGAGTTGTTATGTCATCATTTCCAAACGGGTTTTGTTATTGCTATTTGTATTATTTTCTTTTGTTTGGACCAGCCCACTGACTTTGTTTACTTCCCTTTGTTAAACCCCCTTACCTGGAATCAACTAATTTCACCTTGGTCACGGTTTGTACAAAAAGGAGTTAATATCAATATCGTGGTCTTATAACATTGTTGCCAAGTCTATTCCTAATTCCCATTAAGAGCTTCTGCCCGAGAGACCGGGGCAGACTTGGAAATGAGGGTCGGCCGATTTCGCTTAAAATTGGTACACAATCTTGTTATGTGGACTTATGTAATATGCCAAAGTTTCAGCTTCAATGAACTTTTTTTAGCCGAGTTCTGGATATCAGCCCCTCAGGGGTCCCCAGAGGCTGATTTTCAGTGCAATTTTGGCCACTTTTCAATCTCTCTTTTAGCAACGTACAATTAATTTTAGACAAAAAGAAAACTATCTTTGTAATGCCCTATTCTTAGCCTTTTATGGGTAAACAAATCAACTCATGGGAATTTTTCGTTAGCCAGTGGCTGTTATGTCAACTTGGACCTATTTGAAGCATATGGGAAGCAACCGGAAATGGCCTGTTTTTCAGACCTTATATTTTCCATGCCCATGTTTTATATCGGAAAGTCTTAATATCCCTGCAAAGTTCAGCCCTTGGTTTAGTAATATCAAGAAAAAAATACTAAGGTTGAGGCTTTTTTACTAAGAAAAATCTTACAAGAAGATGACTAACCTGGCCACTTCCGGTTAAAGTTTCAACAAAGCGTGGCGGTAAAAATCAGCTGTTTAATTTCGATTAATACCTTTCTTCTTCTAAGTTATGATTTTAGAGACTCTGAAGCTAGATGTAACCGAAAAGACTTGCCATTAATTAGCAAATTTTCATGTGTTTTTTTGGAACCGATCAGATTTTGGTCCGGCAACGGTACGGTTATAAACTACGCGGAAGTAGTCTTGAGAATTTATACGGACAATGGAGCGGCTGTGAACGAGGATACATTGTATTCCTAACAACCCATCTCTTGCCGGTTAATAACAATCTATCGTTGCATCTTTTTTGCTCTAAACTAGAATATCAAGTTTAAGGTTGAGGCTTTTTTACCAAGAAAAATCTTACAAGAAGATGACTAACCTGCATGGCCACTTCTGGTTAAAGTTTCAACAAAGCGTGGCGGTAAAAATCAGGTGTTTAATTTCGATTAAAACTTTCTTCTTGTAAATTATATTTTAGATACTCTGAAGCTAGATGTAACCGAAAAGACTTGCAATTAATTGACAAATTTTCATGTGTTTTTTGGGACCGATCAGATTTTGGTCCGGCACCGGTACGGTTTTAAATTACGTGGAAGTAGTCTTGAAAATTTTAAGGGTAATGGAGCGGCCCCGTGAACGAGGGATATATTGTTTACCTAACAACCCATCTCTTGCCGGTTACCGTAAATGATCTAATAAACGCCCGGGGCGTCTATTAAATTTTTAGAGGTTCTAGGGGAGGCGTTTAATAGATATGAGGGCGTTTATTAGAGAGGGGCGTTTATTAGAGAGGGGCGTTTATTTTAATTTAACTGAAACGTTAACAAGTTTGTGAGCATGAGACAAGCCATTGTTGGTCCAAACACGAAGAAAGCTAAAAAAATTGCGTGATTTTCTAAGATTTTTCTTTATTTTTGATGCGATTCTTGGGGGGGTGGGGTGGGGGGAAGGAGAGGCGTCTGTTAGACAAGGGGCGTTTTATTAGAGAGGGGCGTCTAAAACTCTACACCTCAAGGGGGTCGTCTATTAGATACGGGGCGTTTATTTGAGAGTGGGCGTTTATTAGATCATTTACGGTAATAACAATCTACACATTGCATCTTTTTTGATCTAAAACTGCAATCATGAATAACAAGCCTGTGGCTCCAAGTAATGAAGCACTAATTATATCAGGAAACAAGTCAAGCTTTGTAGTCCCATTTCGTATTACAATCCACCTATTTGGGACTTCTTTCCGAAGGAAAACAGCTTAGCAGTTATTATAAATGTAATCACAGCATCTGTCGTGAGACTGCTTGAAAATCGCTTGAATTCTTTAGATTTCAAATACATGCAATTGTACTTAATTGCAGTCTAGTAGTAGATATTCAGCAGAATTATCCCCGTTACTGCCTTCAGCTGCCTTCCGCTGCCTTCCTCCATACAAATGAGGTGCCTTCCCCCTCGCAAAAAGTGGGTTCCCTTTATTAATATGCATAACGGTCGAGTCAATGACGTCATCTATTGTTATAACCTTGGGTTCCTCCATACTAATTCGGTATAGGTTTACTAATAAGCGTCACTCTAGTACAATACAAACAATAAGGTTGCCTGGGCATGCCCGTTAATAATGAACCCTGATTGGAAAAAATCTCTTATGTGTTAAAATAAAAGCGGGCAGATTTCGAAAGCGTTATCTTTCTCGCAATCGCTTTGCTAGGAAATAATTCGTTCGAGCTCGTTGTTTAGAAAATTCTGTTCCCTGTTTATCAGCATGGCTTTCGTTACCGATGTTCGCGAATTTCAAGCTCTTTTGGACGCTTGTTTACCTGTCCGTGATCGGGAAACGTTGACAAGCGCAAATTTTTGAAAGCGTAATAAGGTTCTCGAGCTTTCTTTGAAAACTTTCTCCGATTTTCGAAACGTTAATTTGCCCGGACTCTTTTAACCCCGATTGGTTTAGGTAGAATCTATCATGCTTTTATTCTCAGCTTTGCTGACGAGAGAGAATTAAACTCTTAGCTAACTGCTCGAGTTTTCCGCTCCGTTAGTCACGCACTGAACTCCACTTTTAACCCTAGATTTGCATACTGACAAACTCGAACGGAGAAACCCATGGGACAGCTCTATCATTGAAATTACAACAATAGCACTTCGGAGCGCTTAATTTAAACACGCGACAATAAATATTTTTGAACAGCACGTTTTCTTAAGAGACTTTATTGCTTGTTAATAGCGATATGATTCAAATACACAGAGATTTGAAATGAATAAAAAATACATTTATTGACAACGAAAGCTCCAACAACTACAAAGTGTTTAACACAAAGTAAATCAGGAAATTAGGATGCAATGAACAATAAGACTGCAGTCCCCTTAACAAAGAAATAAACTGCAATAGAGCAACACACTAGATATCGGTTTGAAATACATTTTTATTGAGAACAAAACACAGTAGTCCTAGTCTTCATCTTGTGGAATGGGTTGCCTCACAAACATCGATTAAGCAAGAATTTCCGCTTATCAATGGCTAGTTCTGTCGATTCTAACCAATCAAATCCATCTGTATCTTTCAGATCTTTTTGGGTTTCCATCACTTTTTGGAAGGTGTAATCTTTCTTCATCGCTCGCATCCACTGCAAATACTCTAAAAATACTTTTCTCAGTTCTTTTCTGTAGAGAAGAAGGAGAGCGTTCTGCGCTTTAAGATGAGCTACATTTTCCGAATCTCCGTTCCTTTCGTACTCGTCGACCAAAGCATTGAACTGAACCTCGTGGCGTTCCTGCGCTTCATCTAATATGCGCGACCAAGGTTTAAGCGCTCTGTCACTTCTTGGGAAGAATCCGTTTCTTGGCTAGATTGGGAAGAATCCGTTTCTTGGCTAGATTGAGAGTCTTCACTGTCTTCGTAATATCCATTACCTCGTTGAAGAAGGCAGTATTTATAACCGTCTCTCCAAGACATTTTTTTGGGGTTTGAACAGCACGAACTTTGACAGCAAACTGAACAGCAAGTGGAACGCCGCCTTTAAAACAAGCAGTGAAAATGTGAAGCTTATGGGACGCGGTTTAGTGTGACAAGCTAATGTTACTACAGGCGGGGTTACTAAGCTCTCTTCTCTGTGTTCGGCTCTTCATCGTCTCCATACAAAGTGAGCCACTCAGGAACTGAATCTGCCGTTGTTTTATAATGTTTGATGTTATTGGCTGCTTTTCTAACGCTCCTTGGTAGAGATTTCAGTGATTTCTTTACTCCTCTTGGTTGAGATTTCAGGGATTTCTTTACTCCTCTTGGTGTTGATAAGTGATGGACTATTGTATCCTTTTCCTCTTCCTGCACTGATAGAGGTGTTTCACTTGTTGAAGGTCTTACTCCCTGGCGCCTCTCTGCTGGATAGATCATCACTCTAACCTTAGGTTGTAGTTTCGCTTCTTGTAACCACTTCCTTCGATTGATATAATCTAATCCATGTACATCTGTGAGATGATTAGATAATCTAACGAGATATTTTGCTCCACAATTCGGAAGTGGGCAATCACGGCACACGCGTTTAGTCATGTTAACAGTTCGAGATCTCAACAAAAATAAAACAGTTCCAGCGAATTTTAACCTTTAATGCGAAGGGCAAAAAGTACACAACACAGGACAAAGCAGTGAAAGTTCTGTATAACCTCCACCCACTTATATTGTCCTATGGTAGCAGCCAACTCGAAAGCTCTGCTCCTTTGGATGCTACACACTCTTCCCTTTGTTATGTTTAGCCCAATGTATAATCAGCTCTGTTTTTTACTTCTTTTTTATTCTCTATTGTTGTTATATTGTAACTGAAGAAGTGTAAATAAAAATGAACTTGAATGAACTTGAACTTGAATAAAAAGGCCACAACACAGGACAAAAAGGCCTTTTGCGGGACAAAAGGGACAAAACGACGCCATTCAGGACAAAAGTGCAGAGAGGGCAACTTTTTTGACTTTGTGTTTTTTCCCTGAGCGCGTGTAAGTCGCGCGCGCCTGGCTAAACAGCAGACAAGTCATGGTTAGCATATATTTATTTACAAACTATCTACTAATTAATTCTTTTTTAAATATTAAATCTCAATTTTTTAAGGCAGAATCAGTAATTTTAGGGAAAACATTGATATTAATATTGTCGCGTGTTTAAATTAAGCGCTCCGAAGTGCTATTGTTGTAATTTCAATGATAGAGCTGTCCCGTGGTTTCTCCGTTCGAGTTTGTCAGTATGCAAATCTAGGGTTAAAAGTGGAGTTCAGTGCGTGACTAACGGAGCGGAAAACTCGAGCAGTTAGCTAAGAGTTTAATTCTCTCTCGTCAGCAAAGCTGAGAATAAAAGCATGATAGATTCTACCTAAACCAATCGGGGTTAAAAGAGTCCGGGCAAACTAACGTTTCGAAAATCGGAGAAAATTTTCAAAGAAAGCTCGAGAACCTTATTACGCTTTCAAAAATTTGCGCTTGTCAACGTTTCCCGATCACGGACAGGTAAACAAGCGTCCAAAAGAGATTGAAATTCGCGAACATCGGTAACGAAAGCCATGCTGATAAACAGGGAACAGAATTTTTTAAACAACAAGCTCGAACGAATTATTTCCTAACAAAGCGATTGCGAGAAAGATAACGGTTTCGAAATCTACCCGCTTTTATTTTAACACATAAGAAATTTTTTTTCCAATCAGGGTTCATTATTAACGAGCATGCCCAGGCAACCTCATTGTTTGTATTGTACTAGAGTGACGCTTATTAGTAAACCTATACCGAATTAGTATGGAGGAACCCAAGGTTATAACAATAGATGACGTCATTGACTCGACCGTTATGCATATTAATAAAGGGAACCCACTTTTTTCGAGGGGAAGGCATTTCATTTGTATGGAGGAAGGCAGCGGAAGGCAGCGGAAGGCAGTAACGGGGATAATTCTGCTGAATATCTACTACTCAGTCTCACTTTTAAAAGTGTCTGGATAAATTCTCTTACTATAAATGCTTACCTTGCTTCGGGTTTAGAGGCATGTCCCTTTCCTTTAATCTCTTGAAAGTGAAACAACATTAAAAACCTTGGCTCAGCGATAATTATAAATTGGTCATGAGAGCATCTTTGCGGCGGGTAATGCAAATTCAGGTTGATTCTTGCGTAAGTGACGGGGTCGCGATATGCCAACTTATCTGTAGTTTGCTGGCTTTGATTGACTTGGAATTCAGTTTTTCTCGTCTAGATGTCTAAGATGGTCCGTTTTCCCCGCCAAGTTGCTGAATGTCCGACAAAATTGCTAGAAAATTTCTTACTAGACACTTTCACTTTCTCTATCACTTCATTGCTTTCTTAGTCAACGCAGTTCCATCACGTGGTAAGCAGACTAAATCAGTGTACTGTATACCAAAGATTGGACAGGGGAGGAGTGGATTTTCCTTCACTGCTTTGATAACTGGAGAAATACAATATTTCAGCTTTCTTGGAGTACTTATGAACGCGAACTTTTTTGGCACCCCAGCTGTAGAATTGCTGGTTTACACCGATTTCCATAATGAGAAGCGATAATCCTCAGGACGACCAGTATGCTTGCTGTAGGTGATATGGTAAAGTCGTCACCGGGCCCGGTGTCTCATACCTGCCGGAGATTAAATTGGTTATTGCTCTTCCTCCCAGGATGATAATTACCGGCTCCCATTTATACGTCTGGGTGGAGAGAGGGATTGTGAAAGAAAATTGCCTTTCCCAAGAGGACATGGCTATGCCTTAGTATATAGGAGCGCTCCATCCGGGGTCTATCCACCTAACCATTAGGCCGCGACTCTGCCATGCGCAGGGTATACGCTTACTACATTGTTTACATGTTTACTTCAATCTGTCGTAAACTGATAAAACGCAACAGGGGAAAAAAATGTATGGCCAGCACTACATGACATCCTGTCGGTTGATTTGTTATTTTTAAAAAAAATGAGCATATGGAAGTTGATTCTCAACCAAGCTGGCTTGCCTGGCATTACAAAGGGTGAATTAAAGACGATTGCTATTTGCCCCGTCACCGCCGAAAATGCAGCAGTTTTCGTGACCAAAGTGGGCCATATCAACACCGTTTCTATCAAGAAAATCAAGGCGAAAAATGAAATTGAAGAAAGTGAAAAGAAAGTTACCGCTGACGTTTCAGATAGCATGTTTCAGGAGTTCAGCAAACTACATGGCATATCGCGACCTCGTCACGTACGCATGAATCGGCCTGAATTTTCATTACTCGCAGCAACGACGCACTCACGACCAATTTATCGCTGAGCTAAGGATTTTAATTTTGCTTCACTTTCAAGAAATTATAGGAACGGGGCATGGCTCTAAACCTGAAGCCAGGTAAGCATTTCAGTATAGTAAAAGAATTTATCCAGACAGTCTGACACTTTGTATATAGACTGGAAGAATGAGACTGCAATTAGGTACAATTCTATGTATTTGTAATCTCCTAAAGGTTCAAAGCGATTTTCAAGCAGTCTCCCGAGAAACGTTTTGATTGCATTTAGAATGACTGCTAAGCTGTTTTCCTTCAGAAAAGAAGTCCCAAATAGGTGGATTATAATACGAAATGGGGCTACAAAGCTTGGCTTATTTCCCGATTTAATTAGCGCTTAATTACTTGGAGCCACAGCCTTGTTATTCAATTATCATGATAAACTTAAATTGTAGTTTAGAGCAAAAAAACATGCAATGATATATTGTTATTAACCGGCAAGAGATGGGTTGTTAGATATACAATGTATCCTTGTTCACAGCCGCCCCATTGTCCGTAAAAATTTTCAAGACTACTTCCACGTAATTTATAACCGTACCGTTGCCGGACCAAAATCTGATCGGTCCCAAGAAAACACATGAAAATTTGCTATTTAATGGCAAGTCTTTTCGGTTACGTCTAACTTCATAGCCTCTAAAATCATAACTTACAAGAAAAAAGGTATTAATCGAAATTAAACAGCCGATTTTTATCGCCACGCTTTGTTGTAACTTTAACAGGAAGTGGCCAGGTTAGTCATCTTCTTGTAAGATTTTTCTTGGTAAAAAAGCCTCAACCTTAGTATTTTTTTCTTGATATTACTAAACCAAGGGCTGAACTTTGCAGGGATATTAAGACTTCCCGATATAAAACATGGGCATGGAAAATATAAGGTCTGAAAAACAGGCCATTTCCGGTTGCTTCCCATATGCTTCAAATAAGTCCAGGTTGACATAACAGCCACTGGCTAACGAAAAATTCCCATGAGTTGATTTTTCTACCCATAAACGGCTAAGAATAGGGCATTACAAAGATAGTTTTCTTTTTGTCTAAAATTAATTGTACGATGCTAAAAGAGAGATTGAAAAGTGGCCAAACTTGCTCCGAAAATCAACTTCTGGGGACCCCTGAGGGGCTGATATCCAGAACTCGGCTAAAAAAGGTTAATTGAAGCTGAAACTTTGGCATATTTCATAAGTCCATATAGCAAGATTGTTTACCAATTCTAAGCAAAGTCGGCCGACCCTCATTTCCAAGTCTACCCCGGTCTCTCAGGCAGAAGCTCTTAAGTTCTAAGTTCTCGTTTTCATGATCATATGCTGCCGATGCGCTTGTATATTGCTGAAAAGAAAGATATTAATTACACGCCAGTGCTTTACTGTTTATATTCTGTCATTTAAGTTTAAAGTTGCCTTACCTTTTAACTATAGTTTACTGACTGCGTGAGTGGTAGTTTGTCTGTTGTTAAATAGGAAAACAAATAATGACAACGCTAATTAAATGATTTTTGTTTCGCGGGAACCGTAAGCGTTAAACTCGGGGTCGGATCAGAAAAATGAGCCACTCTAAACTCTTATAGACCCTTCTCCAAATGGCGGCCGAAAATTCAAATAAGTTAAAATTAAAAACGTGTACCAGCACTAGAAAGAACACCTTTACTTTAGTAACCTTGCAAAGTTGAAAAATTGAACGATTTACAAACAAACGTCTACTCTAAATTTTTAAATTTTCAACTTACATTTTCTCAGCTGATATTAAACCTGAAATGCTGAAACTTTGCATGATTGCTAAAGTAAAGGTGGTCTTTCTGCAGCTGGTATACATTTTTAATTTAAACTTTTTGTGAATTTTCGGCCGCCGTTCTGTTTACAAAGACAGACGAAAACGGATAGAAAAACTGTCCTATCAACTTAATAATTACTGAACTACCAAAGCCGCACACTGTAGCACTTTGTAAGTAACCATATTGTTATGTACGAGGTGGCCTCAACTATAAGCCTGGCCCTAGTTGTTCAAAGGCTGGATAACGCTATCCACTGAATAAATCACTACCCAGCGGATAGCGCGGTTTGTTTTGTTAACATTTATCCACTGGATAGTGATTTATCCGGTGGATAGTGTTACCCAGTCTTCGAACAACTGGGGCCTGGTGGTTTCTAGAGGTCCCCTCGCTATACATTGAAATATTTAAAAATAATCAATATGTTAGGTAAAAGGGCAAATAAAAACTTGATTCTAAATAGGCAAATGTTTCCTGAATTAGAGTATCACACTGAGGTAACTTAACCAATTTTTGGAATGTTTTCTTAACAGGAGAGACAAAATATTTCAAAAGGTCCGACATTAAGACAGACCCGCTTTGTATATGACCAGGCCGGTTGTGGAGAGGAAGAATATCGATATCTTTATTTTACAATCTTAACACTGCTCTCAAATTTGCAAAGGATATAAGTTTCGCTTTTATAAAATATAAAGCAAAAACCTCACTTTCTAGATGCTTATCCAATCAAATTGATTTGCCTTGAATTGCTCTGTTGATATTGGAATACGCAAAACGTATTTCCAAACAGAATATTTGTTTCATTGAAGTACTGATGGAGTTGTGTAGGGTCTATTGGACACGTCCTAAAAATCATTACTTTCTAACTTTTCCTATCTTCCTTTGAACTCCTTGTCTATAATGTAGGGCTTCCAGATCCTGTGGGGCGCTACCCTTTAAACTCGTCCACTGGAGCAAAGGATACCAGTGGGTTCAATAACCTTGGAGGAGGAATCATTTCCAACGCGAACCCCGCCCCAGGAGTGTATGGCGAAAATGATGGCGCGTATGCCTTCACTGGAGCTCGTTCCCCGCCAAGCTACTTATACCTCAATGCATCAGGTGCTCTGGATACAAGGTAACAGTGACCTTAATTACTAAGCGACATCGGGCGATCAGTTGAGACACTTCTGCACAAAAAAAAACTCAATCTGTTATACTATCTTCGTAGCAACTAGGGATGATTTGTTCCATTTCAACGTTGTGTAGGGCCTACTGATTGTTTTAGAGAGAGAAAGCAAGGCCAAAACTCCATGAAACAATTTAAATTGGGTGACGCCTTACACAGTGGTTTGGAATTTAAAACTGCAGCTTAAGATGTCGAGCGCGAAACAGATTTAAAAAACAATACAAAATAAACAGCAACTTTTACTTTTACTTACTTTATTTTTAACCATAATTTAAAGAATTAAATTTAAATATCTACAAACCCGCTTGTAGCATAGCTAATCTAGGCGGGTTGTATTAATTATAGTCATATTAACTGAGCAAAAAGTGATTTAAAAACAGCTACTAAATAAATAAACATACACACATTAATAGTTAATCAAACACATAAGTAAAAAGGTATAAAGCAAATTAAGAGGTGTAAAGTAGATAAACGGCTAAATGTAAGTTTGAAAACTATAGTGTATAATAATTACTTGTGTTTAAATTCAGTATTAGAGAATGGGCATCAACATAACAGTCCTCAATTTCAAGTACAGTTAGAAGCAGCTTATGAATTTTTCTTTTAAATGCTCTTTTCGTGAGCTTACGCCAATCGGGGTGTAGACAATTCCATAGTCTCGTACCAAAAGCAGGAAAAGACTTAAGTTTTATATGCAATCTGGATTTCTGTACAAAAAGATTATCTGCACACGAGAAACGCGTGCTGTAAGCATGAATGTCAGATGAATGTATGAAGAGTTCACGAATATTTTTAGGTGTAGAATGAGCAGAAACATCATGCATTATGGTTGAGACCGTTTCAAAGTAGAGCATATTTACAGGTAAGATGTTGGAAGCAACAAAAAGAGGGATGGCATGAGATCTTTTGCTGGCAAAGAAAATTAGGCGGAGTGCACGCTTTTGCAGAGTGAGAATCTTTTTTAAATCACACTGAGATGCTTGGCCCCAAACAGGGAGACCGTAGAGCGTGTAGGGAAATATCAGCGAACGGTAGATTTGAAGAAGGGTATTTAGAGGTACATGGTGCCTTAGCCTGGCAATTATGCCTACTATTTTACTGATCTTCGAAGCGATATGATCAATATGAGGCCTCCAGGTTAAATTTTTGTCAATCAGTACTCCTAAAAATTTCACATAATCTTTGCATTCAAGAGGCGCGAATCCATTATTAATAATATCCGGAAATCTGATACACGGCTGATAGTTTATTCTTTTTTGTGCTGGCCTAAAGATGACAAAGTTTGATTTCTTCGCATTAATGGTTAGTTTATTAGCATTAAGCCAGTTACAGACATTATTAAGCTCAT
>JAHPZR010011732.1:0-10000 GCA_019787425.1 Platygyra sinensis
GGTCGTTAGCCCTAGTAAAAGGGGAATCAGGGAACCACACGAGGTAAAGAGAAATCGGATCATGTGTATTTTGTGCACCCCTCGACCGATATATCGGTCGACATAGCGGCCGAGTGTAGACCGATGTATCGGTCGACATATCGGCCGAGTGTCGACCGATACGTCGGTCGACATATCAGTCGAGTGTCGGTTGATATGTCAACCGAGATATGTCGGTCGACATATCGACCGATGTATCCGTCGATATGTCTACCGACACTCGACCGATATGTTGGTCGATATGTCGACCGAGAGTGGTTGTCCGATTTGTCGGCCGACATGTCGATCGATAGGCTACCGACATTCCGCCGATACTTCACTGCTACTTGCCCTGGTTGCGTGACCTGGAACAAAGTGATACATATAGCTTCATGTCATTATCTTAGAACGTTTTGGGAGCGATGCTTGCTTCAAAACGATATTTTAAAAGTTTTTTTTTTTCATTTATATATTTCCTTCAAAATAGTATTAGAATATGGATAGGATGCTGATGACAGTCGACCGATATACCACCGACAGTGAACCGATACTCTGCCGACAGTCAATGGTCGACCTATCGGCCGAGTGTCGGCCGCTATATCGACCGAGATATCTGCCGATAGTCGGTCGATATGTCGGCCGATATCTCGGTTGATACATCGGTCGATATGTCGACCGACACATCTCGGTCGACATCTCGACCGACACTCGACCGATATGTCGACCGACATATCGGTTGACACTCGGCCGATATGTCGACCGATACATCGGTCGAGAGTCGGTCGATATGTCGACCGATATATCGGTCGAGGGGTGCACAAAATACACATGACCCGAGGAATCTTTTGACCTCAGTGGGAATCGACCCCACGACCTCCGGATAAGATCTACATGTACCGTTATTCTGCTGACTGAGCTACACCATTCGTGTTCATAGTGCTACGCAGCACAACATTCATATGTATAAAAAAGGGTTTTCTTTGACTAATACTGGGGTTTTATGTCAATATCTCTCTGTAAGTGGCTTGAAGAGTATGTGTTTGGTTTTCAGTTTAAACCCTTGGGTGTCACCACGCTTACTTTAAAGTAATTTATAATGTGATTACGCGCTCAGAGATCTCCATGGAGTCTACAGGGCTGGGTCGTTCGAAAACTGGTTAACAAAAAACACTGCAATGAAAAGGAAGCGAACAAGAAATGCTGTGGTAATACAAGCTGCAGGCGAGTGTTTCCAAAGCTTTTTCGAGTTCTCCCAAACTTTCACGATTGTTTTTATAACTTGATAGAAACACGGACTACATGTTTTCTATCTCTTTTAGAAAACACCGGGATGAAAAAAAGGAAAACAGCTTGTTAATTTTAATTATCAGAATATAAATTCTAGTTGCTTATGCCATCATTACGCCAACAGCTTGTGTTAGTTGTGTCTCCATGGAGTTATAGAAACACGATTTTTAACCAATCAGCACTGCACACGTATTTTCTCAGTACTGTTTTCTAAAGAACATCATTATCGTTAGTTTAGTGGTCATTACAATTTATGACTATAAATATACTGATGGGCTAGTACAGTGTCAAATTTTCATGTGGCAATAATATTTTTTTCAGTTCAATGATATTAATAAAGACATACACTGCCGGGAGATCATTGAGTTGCACTTTAATACATGTACTGAACTTCATGTTTAGTTTTTTTTTTTTCTGTCAGTGTATAGGGTTAAACAAGGGACACTTCTACAGCTTCTAAGATGTTTCAATAGTGTCTCCTAAATAATAGAATTTCTGTTACCTTTTTGTTCCTCAGTTCACCAGTCCAGACACAACCCTCAGTTGGACATTTGATGGCAAGAGAAAGAATCTTCCTCTCTGTCGCTTTATCTGGAAAGACATCCTATTAAAAAAAATTAATCTGAAAAACAAAAACTGTACAGATGCAAAAAGAAAAGTGGAACCAACTCCACCAGCACTTAATTACTGGAACACTTACTTTATAAGAAGCTTTTAATATCTAGATAATTTTACATTCAATTTGTTTTCATCCCCATTTAGACCCATTTGTAATACAGATTGACATTGCCCAATGATTAACTGATAATTTCAGTGTTTGAAAGTTTTCAACACTGCTTCTTGAAAAAAAAAATAAAAAAATTGTACAATAATTTCTTCTACAAAAGTATACACCTGGTTTTTTAAGGTTATTTACCTGAGCTGGGTTCAGGTCTACTTTGTCTGTAGGACAGTTGCAATGTTGGCCATTATCTCCCTGCCTGATCAAGAAAAAAGTTGATAGAAAAATATCAAATTATTATTAATAGTTCGAACAATCCAGTACCTGATCTTAAGTGTTTGTTTGGGTGTCAGTGGAGGTTTTGGCTTGGATGCAGCCAGGTGGCTGTCACATCCTGGTGTCATATATGCCAAGGCATCTTCCTGTTGCTCAGGTGTGTGTGTTGGTGTTGTGATTTTGAGGTTTCTGTAATCAATTAGTTTTTCTACAGGGTTAGGTGATTGGCCCCACACCTAACCCCTGACCAGGGGAACTGTCCTTTGCCGAGTCTCTCTCCCAAGACTAATCTGGTATGGCTGAAGCTGCCTGGGATTGCTCTCTCAGATAGCATAGCTCTTGGGGTCATCAAGACACTCAAGCCCCATATCAACACCTGCAACAAGGTGGCGAGACAAATGCCATCCAGAACAGGGAACATTGCAAAATTTATCAAATGCATTTTTTTAGCCAGAATATATACACTCAAGTAAACCAGCAATTGAAAGCATCAATTTTTGTGAATTCTAATGTGACTTTTCAGATTCAAGTTATGTCACATACCACAATTATACCAAAGCCTTTTTCAATGCATTTAATGAACATAGGTACTCAGCTTTTGGGAAACATCTTAAAGGAAGAGTTCCAACCTTGAATGACCAAATTAGCACCGTGAATAAATACAAACTGAGGAAATCTGGACTGTCTGATTTATGAAATAAAATTGATCAAGGAAAGGAGACCAAAGCAACTTTAAAACTTTGAATTCGCTTGTGTCCCTAATATCTAGACCATTTTACAGTTGTCTGCTCAGTGACCTGGCCTCTGAATGGCAGCGAGGGTGGAGATGACCTTGTTTTGATACAGACCCCACTGCTGTTGTTGTGTAAATAAAGCTGTTCTTATGCTAACTAGGTGCATTTACGTGACAAAACCAGAGAGGTCTGTATCAAAGCAAGGTCACCTCCAACCTCGCTGCCATTCAAAGGCCAGGTCACTGAGCAGACAACTGTGAAATGGTCTATTACATTTTAGTAAATTCTCAGCTCCAACTATTGCATTTCTAGCTTTTTGATTGGCTAAAAAACTCCGACTATGAGCCAATAGTCGGAGTGAGTTTTACGTCACATGGAAAATAGTGCGCCAAGTTTAAAATTTTTTGCTTTGTTAAATTGTGGAAATAAAAATCGGCTGCAAAACCCGCTTTGAGAATTTACTAATTAAAAACAATTATTCCATTCGCCCTTGTTCGATGTAAAGCGATTATAACCAACTCGCGCTACGCGCTCGTTGGTTCTTTTATCACTCCATATCCAACGCGGGCTCATGGAATAATTGTTATGTAGCACCTTTAGTTATCACTTAGGAGCAAGATCTTCAATTGACACATAAATAAAGTACATGTATCATCATTATCACCATGACACCAAAGTGTCTTGTCCTTGTGTTAATATCTCTTTTAAAAATATCTCTTTTTAGTTTCCAAATAGTCACATGTCACACTTAGCATATATTAATTTTGCCACGTTATGTACATAGTTGTAGATCCTATTGTAATGCAAAAGCTAAGCTACATGTACATGTACACATTTACTTGACAATCACATCTGAGGATGTTAAAACATTGTATATTGTTCCCGCTACCGTAATATTTGTGTTGAAAATTTTTCGAGTAGTTTGGCCAAAATATCCTTCACAAATTTTTCATGGCTTGCAAGTACAGTATTGATCTCTTCATTACCACTAAAGTATCGGGGGGCATTCGCATCTAGGTTTAGGGATATACCCACTTAGTCAATTTCAGGGCACTATGGAAACCATAATATTCTTTCTTTTATTAAATGTATGCCTTTGCCTTGCCGACTCCATTTCTTGTGAAAATTTTGTTTTTTACCTTGCAAAAAAGGGGAGGAGTTCAGAGCTTGGTAACCAGGCATACAACTGGAGGCTAAAGGTATTTCTGGTTGTTATATACTGGGGTAAAGTATCCAGTAACTGAAGTTACAGAAATCTTAATGAAAATGTCACAGTAAGATATTTTAAACCTTTTTTCAGATTAAAAAAAAATGCCTGTTTGTGACTTAAATTGCACTTGAAGGCACAAGGGGTACGGTCACTACAAGGGGGTATGGACACCACAAGGGCATATGGACACTACAAGGGGGTAGAGACACTACAAGGATGTACAGACACTACATTTTGGTTATTGTGTCCATTTTTTATGACAATTAAAAACTAAAACCCCCTTCAATACCGCATAATTTTGTATTATTACCCAACCACAACAGAAACAAAGTAGACTAATTTTACATTTAGTCAAGTGGTTCTTGTAAACTCCTCATTGGATATAGACACTACAGTCTCAACTTTGAAGTACTGTTAGTAGTATTTTTTCTTCCATGCATATAACCAAAACATTAAATACCAAGAAGATAGGCTTCAAATCCACTCAGTGAAGTATTTCTAGTGATATAATGTTTAATGTTTCCAACAAATCCTCATCCTTTGGAGCTAAAGGTTTTAAAATATCATTTTGCATAACATGGTTAAGGAATTGAGCCATGAATAGTTAACTTATCTCGTTTTATTTCCCAAGCCTTGGAGCCAAGTTAGAATTCTGATATAAGACTTACAGTAGGACATGGATTTAACGAACCTCAATATAACGGATTATATAATTTCTTCACCCCAGTAACGAAGAAATATATGGAAAAAAAAAAGTCGATACTGGTTCCACTGCATATCAAAATTCTTACTAAGTTTCAAGGCTTGGGGGAATACAAATTATGTAATCTAACTTGCATATTCATGTAAAGCAATTTTGGGTAGAAACTGCAAATAAACTGCTTAAAATTGCCTCACATACATGCTAATTTACAATGTAATCATAGTTAACTATGATGTAATGCAAATGAGAACTTTAAAGGCACGTGGAAGGGCTGTTGGAATATTTTTAAACATCCCTGTTTCTTCCCCTGCCGGGGGAATTCCTAACAATGCGCACAAAGCACATGGATGCCCATATGACGGATACAATGATAATTTCAACACAGTACCGTAAGTACGATCACTGTTCTTTGTTTTTCTCGGTATTTGTATGGACTCTTGTCCTTGTGCCTGCATCGATTTTTATATGTTGCTTTTGAAAACGTGCCCATAAGTCACGAACATAACCCAGCTCTTAAACTAAAATTACAATTCAACCGGATATCTTCAACCGGCGTAAATATCTCCCAAAGTCACAACTGACCTCTTAAAATGTTTCTCGAGGCATTCCTTGCAAAATCTGTGGCCGCATCTTGTCAGAACAGGTTCCTTAAGCGGCAAATGACATACTGAACACTGTAAATCTTCCTCAACAGCATTCACAAAGTCCTCGGCATAGCCTGAAGGTAGCCGCGTATTTCTTCGACCTTCCGCCATTTTGCGCGGGACGATTTGGTGTGTGGTGATTTCCCGCTGACGCCAGTGACGGAATGTCACGCAACACTCCCCATACCAGCCCGTGCAGGTGTTGCGTGATCGGCGAGACTACAGCTGTTTCGAGAAAGGTTGTCTCACAAAAGTGTAAAAGCGTACGCGACAATGCCGATTGGTATTAAAAAAAAGAGCAACCGTAAAAACCACTATTACCCATGAAAACTTTCGACATTGTCGCGTAATTTCCCGGTTTGTAGAAAGACAACTTTTTTCGAAACAGCTGTAATTACAATCGGGGAAACGCTTAACGCGACAATGTCAACAGTTATTATGGGTAATGGTGGTTTTACGGTTGTTGGATTGAGCTCAAGGTGTTTCATCGTGGTGGAAGGAAACAGCACAAACACGTGTATTTATGTTTTCCCCTTCCTTGTTGCTAAATCCACTTAAACCTCAATCAAGAAAAGCCTAACTCTTACTACCCATAATACTAATCGGTTACACCTTTGTGGGTCAACCTTTGTCGGAATAGCTGCACACATGGCGTGCGTGGCGTGGCCTGAACACCGCCACCAAAAAAACGTCATGATGGTGACGCTTTTAAAATAAATTGTCCGTTTAAACTGGGGTTTAAGCTTGTGCAAGAGGTGAACACGAAGCGCGAACACGACCATTACCTCCTTTCATTATTACATGAGCCCGCAAATACATTCTCGTCCCCACCTCAGAGGCCGCGCGCGCTCCTTTAGGTCAGCACCAAGAATTGCGACCTCTGGGAACTGGAAGCCGGAAGTCCGCGATTCATGGACTTTGCGTCACTCTGCACACGATCGGAGTCTAGTATAAGAAATCTGATTGGCTGAGGATTCTTGGGTTGCACCGTCCCGCAATTATAAAAATAATTCGAAAACACTTATACAAGTTTTAGGTCTGTTCGTTTAACCGATCTTCAAATATTTGTCAAAATGTTTTTCACAATTTACCGAGCCAAGAATAGATATCTGGAAGTTGCTTTGGCAATCTACTCTACTGATTATCTGAACTGATCAATCAAAAATTTAAATACGCACTTTCTCCGAATACTTTAACTTCTGAAAAGGCTAATAATTCCAAGATGAGTATATATTTTTCGACAAACACGTTCATAGCTTTATGTGACGTCGCACCGCCATAACTCTGAAATATTAAGATATGCCTGTTTTTAGATGAAGCGTGTTCTTGAGCTGAAAAGTAGTTCCCAGATATCAATTTACCCCCCCTCATGCCTGATGAAGATAATAATTTTGACGGCTCTTTAGTTTTGGATTTCAGAAAATGACATCAAGTGCAAACCAAGAATTAGCCTCGTTTTCAAGCTGGATTAATCACGTGACCCTCGTCAAAAGTTTTATAACTAGTAAGCCTCTTGCACTAAAAGGTCACGTGACCAATGCTTCCCTTAAACTGTTAGTTGTAGTCTTGCTGATGTCAAAAACTGACGAAACACATAAAAATTACCTTACCAGCGAAATTTGAGAGGAAACCCATTTAAGGGAGATGTTTTATGGTACTTTGATTTTTCAACAAAGTAATCTGATTTGTATTGGCCGCCATGTTGGAGGGCAAGAGTACGCCCTCCAACATGGCGGTCAAAACTACTTTTTGCTAATATCTTGTTAAATGTTTGATAGTTACGTTCAGATGTGCTATAAACGTTACCACATCATCTTTTCAACATTTTCCTTGAAGTTTAAGTGCAAAATTTGTGTTCGGAAAACGGTAATTCATAATTTTTAAAAATCAAGTTTTGGTCACGTGACTAGCTACGGACTTTCTCATTTTGAGCAATGGTGCGGGTTTGAAAAACCAAATCACTATTATTTTGTTTAAGAGATGACCCACCGATAGTGTTTTGGAGGCAAAATCATGTAACTTTCACTTTTCATGAAAACGATGTCACATGACCTCTTAGTGCAAGTGGCCTTAAGAATGCCTACTTAGTATTTCCGGTGACTTTGGTTGAGATTCCTTGAATTCGAAAGAAGTTATGGTGACTTATAGCTTTTCAGCCCCGTTTCCATGCAGGATCACACTGGTCATTATCACGAGCCATTACATTGTAAGCCAATACAACGGCATTTTCACAGACCAGTCTATTTTTAGATATTTTTGCCCGCGAAATGGACCAGTTCCAGTCTATATGAGGACGCTTTGGTAAGGATAAAACAATAAAGCCTCACGTGAACATGGCGACATCACGTCAACATTAGTCCGTGCTTGTGCTTTCAGTTGGTCGCTGAGGCTCCTGTGGGGATCTGAATTCGAGATCAATTCAGACTAAAAATAGATCGGCCTGGAAAAACGCCGTGACAGGAATACGGGGTAGTTGGAAGCTCCTACTTATGGGCTCCTGACATCATTGCGAACCCAGTTAATAAATACCCTCTTAACGCTTCACAAAATTGTAAAAAAAATTTTTAGGTCCTTTGAGGTCCAGTCAACACCTCTAGGCCACTGCCCTCACAAGCTAGTGGACTATTAAGCCCGTAAATTACGCCACAATGCCCGAGAAGTGGAATAACAGACCTTAGTATATACCACACAAGTGAATAGTACTTTTCGCACACGCTGATTGAATAACTCGGAGATGATTAGCTAAGTACTATTCACCTCCGAGCCAGCCGAAGAAAAACAAAATGGCTTTTGGCTTTTGCCACTAATAAATTTACTCTTTGCAGGTCCGCTAGTTATTCAGCTTGTGTGGTATATACTAAAAAAAATATTAACCTCAGTGTCGCTTCGCGGCTTGGTAACTATGCGCCATTATTCACCTCCACTTCGTGTCACTTTATCGAATATCTCCCAGCTAAAAATGAGGAATATCAGAGGATATTCCCCAGTTTTCAAACTGCGCGAGTTGTGAAAAAGATTTTAAAGATTATAAACACAATAGCCTGCATTTGGCGAGAAAATATGCTCGGATATTTGCCCTTGGACAATAAATCTGTTCCCGGAAGCTCACAGTTTTCTTCTGGCTACGCTTTCGGAAAACTCTTCCCTTCTCCGAACAGATACTGTCCGCGGACAAATACCTGAGAATACTTTCGCGCCAAATGAAGGCTAATCATAATCCATCAAATCTTTTCGCTCGCGCGCGATTGGTCTAAACACGTCAGGTGACCGAATATCCCCCAGCTAAAACTGGGGGATATCCGAGATTATTAAACACTGGATCATTGGATAATGCAATTCGAGAGTTTTCATTGGCTAAGCCATCATGGTATATGAGCCATTATACCATGATCTACAAAAATGGCGAGCGTATGCGTGATTTTTTGGGCCTTTTTGTTTTTATTGTAGTCTAGTTTTCTATATTTTGGGGGCGTTTTTAATACAACAATTATTCCACTTGCGCTTGTTGGATATGAGATGATTATAGCCTACTCGGCGCCATGCGCCTCGTTGGCTATCTATCATCTCATATCCAACGCGCGCTCATGGAATAATTGTTAAATATACCCAATTTTCAAAACTGCGCGCGTTGCGTAAAAAATTTGAAGGATAATAAACACGATAGTCTCTATTTGGGGCGAAAATATGCTCGGATATTTGTCCTTGGACATTATCTGTTTCTCGAAGCTCACAGTTTTCCTCGAGCTACGCTCTGGGAAAACTGTTCGCTTCTCGAAACAGATAATGTCCGCGGACAAGTATCCTAGCATATTTTCGCGCCAAATGGAGACTATTGTTTATATATTCCCCAATTTTCAAAACTGCCTGCGTTGCGTAAAAGATTTGAAGGATAATAAACACGATAGTCTCCATTTGGGGCGAAAATATCCTCGGATATTTATCCTTGGACATTATCTGTTCCTCGAAGCTCACAGTTTTCCTCGAGCTACGCTCTCGGAAAATTAAACTGTTCGCTTCTCGGAACAGATAATGTCCCCCAACAAATATCCTAGCATATTTTCGCGCCAAATGGAGACTATTGTTTATTTATATAATTATATTCCTGTTGTCGGTATTGCATTGGATCGGAACTAGCTTTCAACTGAGGCTAATGCGGGGAGTCTTTTCAAATGCAAATGTAATTGATATATCCATAATGATATTTCTCCACGCGAGCCTTCATTCCAAGCTAGTTCTAGTCCCATACCGAGAATACGAATATGGTCTATATTGAAGTCGTGAATCTTTCTTCACAGGAGACGGCATTAAATATTCGGGAAAAAAAAAACATTTCCGGCTCATGGTAGAGTGAACACATGCAATATTTCACCTCCAACTCCTTAACTTGGCGCGGAAAATGGGTCGCCC
>JAHPZR010011732.1:15000-17500 GCA_019787425.1 Platygyra sinensis
GTATCGTCAAGAGACTATAGTCTCCCGCTATTTGTTACAACTAATAAATACGACTTTTCATACCCTTAGTCACCTGAGAAAGCATATTGCCAAGAATTTTCTTTTTGACTTTTGCTGTCACTTTGTCGTTATGGTTTGCCAAGATCAAATGTGTTTACTGAGGGCATATTGGTTATTATATATTACAAATATCATTATGATAAGTGCGAAAATCTACATTTGGCACATTATACTCAGGAATCCAACTGGAAGGAACAATAAGGGAAACCGCAGCTGAACCAAAGCAAACTCAGCTTAAAATGTTGTACGTGGATTTTTGCTCACAGGATCATGTTGAACAGTGCAGCAAGTTCCCAGTATCTTGTCCCAACAGCTGTGGAGTTTCAATTCCAAGGGAATTGGTAAGACTTTCAATTTGGCTTTTTTTTTTTTGCTAACGTCCTTGTGTTAGCTTACTTATCAAAGTTCCAGGCTTGCAGTGTGAAGTTATAGTTGAAATAGTCCCAATTTGTGATCTACTCGATGACGCCATAGATAGATAGATAGATAGATAGATAGATAGATAGATAGATAGATAGATAGATAGATAGATAGATAGATAGATAGATAGATAGATAGATAGATAGATAGATAGATAGATAGATAGATAGATAGATAGATAGATAGATAGATAGATAGATAGATAGATAGATAGATAGATAGATAGATAGATAGATAGATAGATAGATAGATAGATAGATAGATAGATAGATAGATAGATAGATAGATAGATAGATAGATAGATAGATAGATAGATAGATAGATAGATAGATAGATAGATAGATAGATAGATAGATAGATAGATAGATAGATAGATAGATAGATAGATAGATAGATAGATAATCTTTATTTATCCACGGACAATTCATCAGCCACAAATGTTAAGAACGTGTAAAATATATCAAAATCGGCATGCATTATACGGCCAGGATTGTAACTCATGCGAAAAAAGGAAAAAATTGTCGTCTGCTATTTATTAGGTAACTTGTGCCCACTAGTGCAGTTGCCGCGAAATTTCCTAGAGAATACTCTTGAGACGTTAAGGAGCTTAAGCAATAACGACGACGACACATTACCAGTGAGATTGATCGCGACGCATACTAAGAAAGGGGCTTGTAATATGTGTGATACATTGAGCAGTCCCAGTCGATTCTGTGGTTTGTCAAACGATAGTGTTGAGCAATGTGATATATTGTCGTCTAGCACTTCTTTTTCTAATTCTTTTCAGGTCCCAAATCACACTGAGTTTGATTGTCCACTAACCATAATCTCTTGCTCTTATGAAAAGATTGGATGTGAAACCAAAGTGAGTACTTAATCTTTGTGGACGACTCCTATACATGAGTTTTAGAGTGGTACTAGGACAAAAATCGCATCTTTCCTATCTAAGTTATTTTAAAACATAAACAAGTAGCCTGTACGAGAAGAAAAAATGCTGTTTATTATTTTCAAATATCTCTTTTCGTTCCAAAGATATTCAAGTTCTTGAAATATGCAAATATAAGACAAATGGTGACGTCATACAATCAATCAACTATTGATTAAATATAATGAAAAAAGATGTCTTTGCCAATCTGTATGAAAAATGTTTGATGTCTTGCAGTAAGATTATACTAATTATTCTCCACAATTCGATCTTAACAGTTTTGTTACCATGGATTCCAGGCTTTCCAATTTGAAGGCTTTTCTAGCATCTTTGACATCCCATTTTGATATTCGCTTGTTGTGCCTCATATGCATGATACAGCTAGCATTTAAATATGTTAGCTCAAGATTGTGGCCTCCTTTAAATTTTCCGAGTTGAAAATCAATAAGAGTTTGAAATGAAGAGGCTGGGGACTGGAAAAGAGAGGTTTGCCTTGGAAACAGAACTTTGATACGTGTAGATGTGTTTCCAGTAGTACTATTAGCCTACCAAGTTTCAATGGTCTGCGCTGCACATTCTCCAAGATAGTTCTATTTTCATACTTCATATGATGTTGCGTTGCGTGTATGACGTCATCAGTCATCTCATTTGCATATTTTACACACTTTTTTTAAACTTCCATTTTTCCAGAACTGATGCAGATACTTGCAAACGGTAAACCGTGTTTCTATTCTTTCATAGAATACCTAAGTGATACACTTAAAACTTCAAGGGGTAAAAATTTGATCATAGTAGCACTTTAAACGCCGGGGTAAAGAATATTTAAAAGAAATTCATTCAAAAAACCGTACCTTTTTGTCAACACTAATAAAAAGTTAAGTCACTCACCGAAGTTTCAGCCTCCAAAGTGCTGGTTACCCTTGTGAAATTCATCTCCATAGAAGCCAAAAATTTTAACAACGTTGCCGCCATTTTGCCGCCAACACTACCAAGGAGCCAAGCAACCTCGTTCCCAGGGTCCTCTCTCTACTTCGAGAAAGAACCCTGGTTGTGGCTGGCCACGTGTCTAAGCATGCCAAACCAAGCCGCACAGAG
>JAHPZR010011732.1:22500-36499 GCA_019787425.1 Platygyra sinensis
AATGAACGTTGGGATCCGTTGATGCCACGAATGTTACACTAGCCTTTGTCACAATGTCACACAAGTTGTAACGTGACCAATAGACTACCAGGAGCTATGGAGGATCCCCTGCCCTGCGCGCGCCGATCAATAGATTTATTTGTCAAGAAAAAAAAAACTCGTTTCATTTCAATACTGAAATTGAAAAACCCATCCATTGATACCATTTTTGGACTAGTGTAATCCTGTCAGTATGACCGAACGACGACAATCATTACACCTTTTCAATTTTTACCTACTTGTCCTCAAAAAGATATAAGGAGTTGCTGGAAGTTGATATGCAACTGAAATTCATGTTTTTCTTTCCCGTTATCAGCCGTTCGACCCATGAATAAAATGAAGAAAATCAGAAGATAGGGCCAAGAAACTCAGCAGATGCTGAGAGAGCGATTTCTGGCTTTGTTGCTTATAGGACTAGTACCCTATCCTTTTTTTCCTGAAGGACCCAGCATTGTTGGCCATAGTCCAGTCCCTGAAGTCTCCTTTCTTCCCGCCCCTTATAGGGGGCTGAACCCGGGCGCACGAAACGAGAGTCCAGGATAACTTGCATGCGCATGTTCAAAACGAACCAATCAAAAATTACTAGGTCCCAACCACGCTGCTCGAGTCAATGAGTCGCGCAATGCCTTTTTCAGCTCGCGCTCTGAAAAAAGTTTTTCTTTGACGCTGATATTGTGGCAAAAAAAAAACATAAAAATCCAAATATGTTTTTTTTTTATGTCTGTACTCTTATCGACAACGAGTACGCGTCATTACTCTTTTCCCAAACATATTATATATATTCCCAAACATCGTATTGTTTCTACCAGGAGCCCATTACTCCTGGTTTCTACATGTTGAGCGAGTTTGCAAGAGTTGTTGTAAACGAAAGTCTGACGGGTACTAGTAGCTCATTTGCATAATGCAGCGCGTGCACTTTCAATCTCAATTGTCAACAAGTCTTAGCAAAGTTTTCTCTCGTTATCTTTTGATATTGTGGTCAAACCAAATCGAAAGTGGTTTAGCGTGGCAATGGTGAAATTCCACTGATTTTGGATTAATAAATTGGCATGTTTTTAACCATCTGAAAGCAGAAATTATTGCTTGCATGTTACCAATCAGAAATTCGCCACAAGCCAAATCTGTACTTTCAAATATGCTTTTCCGCCCGATTTGGGTAGAAAAGATGGTGGCGTTCTGAGAATGCGCATCCAAGTTATCCTGGACTCTCGTTTAGCCCACCTGGGTTCAGCCCTATAAGGGGCGGGAAGCAAGGAGAGTTCAGGGACTGGACTATGTTGGCCCTAAAACTAGTTTGTCTTTGATTGTTCCGGCTTGCTAAACAAATGGCTAAGTGATGGGTCATGCACTCTTACCAGTACGGGACAAGGGAGGGTGTAGGCCTTGAACAAAATTATCCTAAACTACGGTTGGCATTATTATATAAAGGTGTTATTTAACAAATTGACGTCAGCTTTTCATGCGTTTTTCCAACCTCGTTCCCAGGGTCTCTCATCTTACCGCCTAGGGCGAGCGAGGAGAGACCCTGGTTGGGTCTGGTCACGTGCTACTTTGACAATTAAGAACATCAGGGAGGGGTCCTCTGTAATCAGGCAGTTTGTCGGGTTGAGATTTGTCGCGCTGCGACCGCCATGAACCGCAAATTGTTTAACAGTAGCCTTCGGGCTGAAATTTCGACTAGTATCTATTCCGGCGTTTATCTAAGGGATAGGCAAGTCTGTCTCGATACAATTTACCGTGGTCGTGATATTCTTGCCGTCGTATCCATTGGATTTATGGAAAGTTGGTCATATTTCAACTGTGGACGTCGAGCAGCGCAATTTTATTTTATTCTGAAGTGATAGTTATTAACTGTTGTTTCTCCTTTGAATGCGAGCGATCAGATTGATCCAAAAAAACCATAAGAATGTCTCTAGACAAACGTACAGCTTTCTCGAAGTAAAACTACGGCAGTCTGACTGGAAAAGCTGGACAAAGATAAATATAATATTCGTGATAAAGACGAAACACACTGTGCTTGTAAAACAGTTCTAGTCTGAATAGCCCGGTCCGGCGTCACAACAAAGAATGCAAATAGGAAGTATATTCGCACGGAATATATTAATCTTTGTCCTTGGAGAGCCAATACTTGAACCTAAATCATATCTTACAATAGAAACGAGCAACAACAAAGTATAACCACATGGTAATTTACAGAGGTGTCAAACTCTGTGAAGCGACGTGCAGTTAACAGCCGAAACCATGCAGACCTTTGACCTCTAAATATGTTATAACGCGGTCAAAAGGCTCCACTCCACTATAATTTCCATTTTTCCTAATAAAATGGCATAAAGTACCCTCAGAAACACGCGTGAAGAAAGGAAAGGTCGAGAGATCGAAAATTAAAATAGAACGGCAAATGCACAGTTGCAGACAGTTGTCTAGAACCATTGGAGTCCTGTAGGCCCATCACGTACATTGATTTATTATATAGGACACAATAAAAACTGCATTTTTCTTTTTCTAGCCTCCTTTCGATCGAAAATAAATCCATTTTATCAGCAACGACGGCGAAAAGCAGACCTCAACGAGTCGGCCATCCTTAGCACCTTGTGCTCCGCAAAGTTCAGCTTGCCTACGGCGCAGTGACACTTCAGTAAATCTTTTCACCGTCTCGCTCCTTTCGAAGTTACTTTGGCTTTCAGTGATCAAGCCCCTGAATATTCTAAAATTATTATCACCGCTCGCAAGACCTCCATAATAGACGCAGTTTTGATTCATTCCGCGGTAAAGATGACTCCAAGATCTTCCATACACAGCCTTGGCGGCGGCGTGCAATTAATTGATTATTCTTATGCCTTCTTGAGGAGACTTTTACAATATGTGTAACGTTCCTAACTGAACCAGACCACACAACCTACAGCAACTTGGATTTCCACTATCAGATGATGGATAAGTTTTCCTCGGAGTTGGCAAAATATTTCCACCGTTCCCGGTTTATTTTGGTGACAACATATTCCGCACTCCCGCAGGCTAGGTATAGACAAAATTCCTACTAGGGCGCCCCTCCCTTCAACAATTTAATTGTAATCTCCCAGATTCTGGGAGACACGTGACCAGACCCAACCAGGGTCTCTCTTCGCTCGCCCTAGGCGGTAAGATGAGAGACCCTGGGAACGAGGTTGGCGTTTTTCCTGTTATTGATCACTGAACTACTTTGACAATATTATGAGGAAATTCATTGGACAGATAGACAGACGCATTAAAAACTGACGTCAAATTGCGACGTGTCGCACAAATTAAAATTCCATGTGTCTCTTCACTTATTGACAACGAAAATTAGCCAATGAGTGCAGTTATCGTTAAAATATATATCGCATCCGGACCATCTGGCATGGAAATTTTTACCCTCAGAGTCATTCTCATCCTAACAATGTCTGTAAAAATCATAATAGCCCAAAGAAAAACACATTTTTGATATTTCGTGGGCATTATCATAGTTGAATTAAAAGTAGTGTTAATACAGACTTATCTGCACAACAAACACTAGACAGGACTGTTTGCCCTAACAGCAATCAATCAAAAAAAGCAATTGAATCCTCTTGCCTGTAGTTCAGCACATACCACATCCCGTATTTTTTTCCAACAGAAATTTAAAGCCTTGGTAACAGTTACACCGTTAATTGTCGAAGCTGCACTGATGATAACGAACCACTAATTCAATTTCAGTATAGCATGAGCATTATTTCCTCTGTCCAAATTTGTTGGAAATTTCAAAATGATGTCACGTTTCCTTGTGCGTCGTGACATTAAATCCCATGGTTTTATGCTGATCGCTCAGAAACAAGGGGCCCTACGCTGAAAAAAAGTTGATAATTATACTCTATTCATGACTAATTATGACTGAAAGGAGCTTACCCTTTGGGGCTGCACGTACATATATAGCCCCATATAATGGAGTACCCCCGGGCACCCCTTTTCGAGTAAGGTACGACGCCATGTCCCATCACTTTAACTATTTGTTTCGCCAGCCTGAGAAATCAAAGACAACTAGTTTTATGGCCAACAATGCTGGATCCTTCAGGGAAAAAAAGGATAGGGTACTAGTCCTATAAGCAACAAAGCCAGAAATCGCTCTCTCGGCATCTGCTGAGTTTCTTGGCCCTATCTTTTGATTTTCTTCATTTTATTCATGGGTCAAACGGCTGATAACGGGAAAGAAAAACATGAATTTCAGTTGCATATCAACTTCCAGCAACTCCTTATATCTTTTTGAGGACAAGTAGGTAAAAATTGAAAAGGTGTAACGATTGTCGTCGTTCGGTCATACTGACAGGATTACACTAGTCCAAAAATTATATCAATGGATGGGTTTTTTAATTTCAGTATTGAAATGAAACGAATTTTTTTTTTTCTTGACAAATAAATCTATTGATCGGCGCGCGCAGGGCAGGGGATCCTCCATAGCTGGTAATTGGTCACGTTACAACTTGTGTGACATTGTGACAAAGGCTAGTGTAACATTCGTGGCATCAACGGATCCCAACGTTCATTTTAAGTGCTCTATAAGCGCTGATACTAAAATACAAGCATCCATCAAGCATGAAACAGAAGTAAAGACCATTCATCGCAAAACATGGTTCCGTGCAAGCCTATCGTGTTCAGTTCAGGTGCACTTGACGAACTTACCTCTCAGAGATCAACCGGCAAGTGTTCGTTGTTGTTGTTTTTAACATTGTGGCACATATAGTCATTAGGCTGGTAGTAGTAGTACAGGATTCAGTTGTCATAAAAACGGTCAAAAAAAACTTACTACTTCCATCTTCTTCTAGCGTTCCGTCGATCTGCGGGAGAATGTGCTAAAGGAGCTTATCAGGACGATGGCTACGGTTAATAAGTGACGGCCATTATTTACTTTTGGAGTATTTCGCAAGAATTGATCAACTTTAACGCAACCTGCACCTAAAAACTGGATCTCCAGCTAATCCAAGTACTAAAGGAAGCTTTTTGCCACTACTTAGAAGGTCAACAAACGAACCTGAACGGCAGAAGACGTATTTTCGCCGAGTGCAAGGGTTGTGCAAATAAACTTTGACACGAGCGATAGTTGTGTAAATACACTGATTGTAGCAGATTTTAATCTGTTGTCGCGTGCAATCCAAGGAGATACCCAGCGGTTTGAACTTATGGAACGGTTTATTAAGGTAAGAAATATACTGTGATGTGGTTTTTAGCCTTCATTTAGACCCAACTTTTGAGATTTTCTTCTTCAAACTTGGCTACGTTTTAGTAGGTGAACAAAGGCCTCGGAGTAGGGTGTCCTCCAGCCTCTCTGGTAAGCTTAGAATGTTCCGAAAAGTTTCGATATTTGGTCAGTCAAAGTAATGAATGTACCTTAGAATTTCTCCGCGAGCTCCATTTTAGGGGACGTAGCACGCTTCACAAAATCGGTGAATTTTACCTTTCTTATCACGGTCGGCAACCTCAGTTCGGCCAAAATTCAATTTCGGCCCGTAGCAAAGCAAAAATAAGAAACTGGAAAATAATAAATTGCTTTTTTATATATATGAACCAAACCCTTTTCACTGACAAAAAATAAGGGAAAATTATTTTTGGTCCCGAAGTCGAGTGGACCGCTTTTAGAGAGACTGCCACTTAAGAGCGAATGTGCCCAAAAATCAAAGATTTTCAAAATATCGCGGCAACAGCCAAAAATTAATTTCTGCTCATATTCTCAGGTTAGGTAGGCCTTAGTGTGAAACAAATCATGAGATATTTCGTTTGGCTGAATATCGTCAAAATGCCGCTTTAGGAGCTCAAAATTTAGGCTGCATTCATTATGTATCCTACAGGGGGGGGGGGGGGGGGCAGAGGATTTTTTTTTCAGCGGCTCGTTTTTTTATATCCCCCCCCAAGGTCCATACAAATTTTCAGAACCCCCCAAGCAATCAGCCGAAAAATTAATACCCCCCCTCCCCCCTCCCCCCTCCCAAGAAAAGATAGACAGAATCTTACAAAAAATAAGCATCCCCCCGGAGATATTTAAACAATTTTCATATCCCCCCTTTTTTTGCTCTGAAAATTTGAGATCCCCCCCTAAAATCCTCTGCCCCCCCTGTAGGATACATAATGAATGCAGCCTTAAGACGAAACTCGAAGCTTCGCGTCACAAAATGAAACAACCTAGACCGATAAAAACTATCAAATCTTAAAAACCAACATCAAAATATATGTTGACAGCAATTTGAGCAATTCTTGTCCATTTACTTTCAAAATCTAATTAAATTTATCCGTCCTACTTTTAACTAGACTTAAAAGTAGGTCAAGAGAAACGCGTTATTTAACTATGTGCTACACAATATAATTGACTGAAAGTCTGGCTTTTGGAAGGCGAGAAGTAGTTCTTTCCGATCTCCAAAGGATTTTTTGGGGAAATGATTCGGAGCGATTTAATCAAATTTGAAAGTTGGATAAAATGCACCGATTCGACGGTGCTGTTATTGGCCGGAAATGAACACATAAACACGCAGACTGTCGCATTTGATCATGAAGCTCAATCTACAATGTATTTAACATGACATCTTCTTACCTTCACGTTGCTGTATCAAAAGAGAGGGCAGCAGTCCTGAAAATGTTCAAGCGTTCACATAAAAGCAGTAATATAACTTGGTAGAAAAGTGCAACGTTACCTCTTGATCTGATGAGTTGTTTACACAGCGTATTTCGGGATTTTTCGGCAGTGTTTCAAAACGAATATGTAATCACTCCTCGTAAGATAAACTTTGTTTAAAATTAAGTCTTGAACCGAACAGCGAATCAGATGCAGGCAAAAATGTCGTTATTTCAAGGACATCTGTTTCTCGTTTGGCGGAGATACGCAAATTAATTCAAAACGAGGTGAAGTGAAATCAACAACTGCGGCAAAGTTACTTTGGAGAGGAGGTAGGGGGCTTTTGTTCGCGTGGCTCAGGTAAATTGACTCTGTGCACGCTTTTCTTTTCAAGTCTTCTGATGTTTCCTTTTGTTTTCTCCAAATCGCATAATTAACTACTGACAGTACGTGATATTTTTTTTTTCGCTATCTGCGCAACATGTCATAAAACCCTAACGACCCTGTGGAAACGTCCGCCTGCGGCTGTTCCCACAGCATTTCTCATTCCCCCAAACTTCCATCCCTGTTTCTATAAATCGATAGAAACACGGTACATATTTTCTATTAAAAACGTTAAAAATGTAGACAACACGAATCTATGAAAGGAACTAATTATATTGTTTCGCATCAACGTCTGCACTCAGTCTTATTGCACTAACACATCCGAAATGTGAGGGATTTGTTCCTGGGACAAGTTTCTGAGAATAGTCTTTCGAAATATGTTAATTATGCGTGGATATAGGAAAAAAAACGTTTTAATCAAATTACATTCAGTCTACTGTGGCAGATCTCGGTGCTGCGGGTACGGACCCCTCCCCCCATAACACCAAATGGTTACGTTGTTTAATTTTGACGACGTACGTTTGCTCAAAGGTTACGATGAATACAAAAGAGGTGTGTTCCAAGGCTTTTCTTAACTTCTGTGCGCAAATAGAATGACAGTCGACCGAAATTGTTGGTTAATATATTATAATGTGAATCTGCTGGTTATTAGCCGTAAAACTACTTTAACAGCATTTACTCAGCACATATTTGGATTGACTGAACTGTTTACATTGATGCCGTTTGCATGCTAACTGCAAGTATTAGTAAAAGACTGAATGTGGTTGAAGCCTACCAGAGTAAGATTTTCCGACTCTTCAACAACACTGACGGCTTCCATGGCGACAGATGGTGAAGTTTTAGTGGCTGCTTCTTTCTCTTCAATAAACAGGGCCCTTAGGGTTTTTCGATATGTTGCGCAGATACCTGAAAAAAATCACGAGCTGTCAGTAGCTAACCATGCGATTTACTTTGGAGAAAACAAAATTAAATTTCAGAAGACTTGAATAGAAAAGCGTGGAAAGAGTCAATTTACCTGAGCCAACCTGAAGAAACACTCCTGTCCTCTTTAATATGATTTGAAAATCACGTTTTCCCTTTCCTTGTCACACTTTGACCAGGTTCTGTCACTTTTGCTATGATTTGATATTTCAGATGGAACCCTGCACCTCGTACTGGACCCTCTGGTCCACCCCAAACCAAGCTTTGTACGATGTGAGGGACATACTGTCATAGAATATATGTTAACCGGAGGAGAGAATATGGCTGCTTGACTAAGAATTAGGTCAACTTCGTTTTTTGGCCCGGAAAAACCAAAACTGGCTGAATGGCCATCAAATCGCTTTCAACAGGCTAGTAGAGGTATGATTACCGTTTCTTGTTTTCTGGATCATTTGTTGAAACCACAGTTTCCTCCACCTATACTTTTCAACGAGCAGCGGACATCCATAATGAAAACATGACACGGAACGCAATATTGACAGTGTCTGGTCTTAGATCTTTTAAAATGCCAATCAAAACGAATTTCTATAGTTAAAAAAAATTACTAATGCATCAGTCAATTCCAGCAGTGCCCATCCCCCCCCCCCCCCCCCGTCCACGGGCTAACCCGCGGGCATTTTCATTTTTTTTAAAAAATTGGGCAAATTCCCCGGGGTGTGGATACATAAGCTGTCTAAATGCCCCGGGGTGGGGACGAAGTAAGTGGGCAAATGCCCTGCCCACGGAATCGTCGCCTTCCAAGACTTCCAAGACTTCTGCAGTTTTTTATCAACCAGTGAATAAAACGGTCAACTGTTCAGTATTTTAATGCAATGATATTAAAGACTTCAAGGACAACAGTATGTGCTATTTTATTCTGATTATATTTATTCTTTATATTTTGTTTTTAACAAAATTTTTATAATTTTTTCTTATATTTTTGTTTTTCACCTTGTCGCTATAAAGAATCAAGATATTTTAAATGATGATGCATCGCATTTTAAGCTCGCAAGATCTTTGTTGAAGATCGCATCATTTACTTGAAATTTGCAAACCTTCAGTATTTTCATTCCACTTTCATGAATTTAAAAATTGTTAGGCTAGTTTTGAATGCGAAATGCGAAATAGTCCTTCACGCAGTGTTCACGTCAGTGATTGTTTTGTGATAAACAAAATATAGTTCACCTTGTCGCTTATATTTATATCCTTACAAGTAATGAAGAAATATCTAAAATTGAGAAAAACATACCTTTAGAAACATCGTCACGTTTTTCTAGTCCCTGACGGACAAGCCAGTCTTTGACAAAGGCCTTGTCCTTCCTGATAAACTCATCCATCTTCCGAAAACACGTGTGTCAAATGCCCGGGGATCGCCCCGGGGTATGCTAATGCCCACCCTCCGGGCCGCGATAAAATTTGCTAATGCCCCACGATTGCCCGAGGGGGGAGGGGATGGGCACCGCTGGAATTGACTGATGCATAATTGACGGGGTTCGATAAAAAGAGGAACACGGATAATTCCTGAAAATTCCGGAACATCATTCAATCACTTATTCAATGATTACTGGCCTTTGGTGGTTCCTTGATTTTATCAGATACGAAGAAATGGTTTCATTACCGAAAGTCATTTTAGGCTAGTACCAGGGAAAGATAAATGTGAATATGACCGCGTGCTACATTCCTGAGTACTTCCTTTACAAGGGTGTAGCCGGCTAGGGAGAAGAAATAAAATGATAACTGTAGAGCTAGGGTGTGGGCTAGTAAGACCCTCGGCTTCGTAGTAATGGAAATAAAAGTGAAAGGTTTTTTTAACAATACTCAGTTTCGACGTAGTAACGGACCGATTATTTCACAGTCCGAAGAGGGTGGAAATGGGTTATACGTGAAACGCATGAAAAAAAACTGTAAAGTGATACGTGATTCGTGCATTTATGAAAAAGGAATGGTTAAAAGCAGCTAAAATTAAAAGTAGCAAGTGAGTTTTTTTGAAAATTTGTGAGTGAAATGGGAACAAACCCCTCCCCCTACCTCCCCTCCAAAGTTACTTTGCCGCAGTTTCACTTCACCTCGTTTTGAATTATTTGCGTTTTTCAGCCAAACGAGAACCAGATGTCCTTGATATACCGTCATTTTTGCTCGCATCTGATTCGCTGTTCGGTTCAAGACTTATATTTAAACAAAGTTATCTTACCGTGGAGTGATTACATCTTCGTTTTCAACGAAATGGGAACAGAGAAACCTCGAGTTAAGAAACCCCGAGATATGTTGTGTAAATAACTCATGATCAAGAGGCGGCGCTGCATTATTCAACCAAGTTATATTGCTTTTATATGAACGATTAAAGAACTTTTTTTAGGACTGTAGCCCTCTCTTTTGATACAGCAACGTGAAGGTAAGAAGACGTCATCTGATGTTAAATGAATTCTAGAATGACCTTCATGATCAAATGCGAGAGTTTGCGTGTTTATGTGTCCATTTCCGGCCAATTAACAGCACCGTCAGATCGGCGTATTTTATCCAACTTTCAAATTTGATTAAATCGCTCCGAATCATTTCCCCAAAAAATCCTTCGGAGATCGAAAAAAACTACTTCTCGCCTTCCAAAAGCCAGACTTTCAGTCAATTATATTGTGTAGCACATAGTTAAATAATTCGTTTCTCTTGACCTACTTTTAGTCTAGTTAAAAGTAGGTCGAATAAATTTAATTAGATTTTGTAAGTAAATGGACAAGAATTGCTCAAATTGCTGTCAACATATATTTTGATGTTGGTTTTCAAGATTTGATAGTTTTTATCGGTCTAGGTTGTTTCACTTTGTGACGCGAAGCTTCGAGTTTCGTCTTAAATTTTGAGCTCCAAAAGCGGCATTTTGACGGAATTCGGTTATTATCGATTTTCTCGTAAATAAATCGATATTCAGCCAAATGAAATATCTCGTGATTTGTTTCACACTAAGACCTACCTAACCTGAGAATATGAGCAGAATTTAATTTTTGGCTGTTGCCGCGATATGTTTCGCCATTATGAACATTCACTCTTAATACGCTTAAAAGAAAATGAAAACTTAAAAATGAAATAGATGCTATTATTAATTATTCAAGAATTCTGCAGATCAAGGAGGGTGTTATCCACAGAGGCCGAAGGCCTAGGTGGATAACACCCTCCGAGATTTGCAGAATTCTTCATATCCTACGAAAGCCGAATTCAATAATTGCTTTATTATTCACTCAAATTGTCTCCCCGTTCTTAAAAGAGTCCCACCATTTTGCACTTTGTTTTTCCGCTCACCAGAAATAACACAACCTTGTCGATCCCTAGGTTTTCTCGCTCAACGGTTCAATAATCTGCAGCAGGCCGCACTTTTGACGTCATTTTTTCGTCATCGGTTCAATAATTTGCAGCGGGCTGCACTTTTGACGTCATTGGTTCAATATTTGGCCCACAGCAGCTGGTTATGGTGAATTATGCATGTGTTTTTAACCAATCAGAAACGGGGAAATATTTTGATTGAATAATAATATACCTTATTGATAGCATTTTAAACATTCGTATTTCTCGATTGCACTTCATCACTGAATTTACCACTTATAGAGAAACACTGTCCGTATTTGTCAATTTGGCTTTGTTCATATAAGTAACAGGCATTCATCACAGCTTACTTTCAAGAATACTGTTTGCCATGGTTTTTTAAAGAATTTCATCTTTACTTGCAGGTTCAGCGAGTTCAGATGGATTCTCATCTTCAATCAGCCATGAGATTTCATCTTGACTTAGCTTGTATAAAATTAACCAACACAGAGGCTAAGTTAAATGACACTGACGCAAAGTTAAATGAGACGCAAGAAAAGTTAAATGTGACAGAAGAGAAACTTGAAGCAACACGGAAGGTAGTAGAGAAACTCGAAACACGAATGTTTATCTGGAGAATTAACAAGTTTAGTGAAATTTTGAGACAAGCAAATATCGGCGTAAAACCTACTACAGAAAGTGATCCTTTCTATACAGATAAAACAGGAAGTTATGGATACAAGTTAAAAGCACGTATTTATCCTAACGGCTCAGAGAATTGTAGCGGTCTTCTGCTGGTGTTCATTGTTGTAATGAAAGGTGAATATGACGCTATATTACCCTGGCCTTTAAAAACTAAAGTGAAGATAACACTGTACGATCAACAAGAAAATCCACTTAAGCGGGAAAACATTACTGGCCCGCCAATGGGACAAAGCGGTTTACCAAGGCCTGTGACTGGGCTTCCCCTGCCCCAAGAGTGTGTGCTTGCTATACCTCACGAAAGACTTCATTCAAGGCGCTACCTTGAAGATGACACTCTTTTTCTTCAGTTTGAGATCAGGCCTCTATAACTTTTCACACCTGTACACTTCAACGTGTCCTAGCACAATAAATATAAAATAACTTTTACAGCCAAATAATACTTTGTAGGGACTTAAAGATACGCTACGGCAAGCTTATATGACGGCTACTTTGACCGTGAGGGACTACGCTATCAACGATTTCGCTGTACAGCAAGTCTTTGCAAAAATGGGTTTGGTTAAAAAAAAAAAAAAAAAAAAAAAAAGAAAACATCTAGGGACTTTAGTCACTTTCATACGTTACCGGCTTTACTAATGACGAGGATGTTCTTTTCCTGTATCAGAAGTTATATTTGCCTCGCCTGCTTTTAAGATAGACTGTAATTCCAACCCGTACAAAACAGAACAAGAACCGCGGTGAGGTTATAACTGCGCTCTTTTATTATTTTTTAATCTTTATGCGAACGTTCAGCCCGTGAAATGTGACATAGTTACCGCCGTCATCTACTTAACAAATAGATTCCATGTTGCCGTGCGTCTGTTCGGTAATAGATCACATATGACGTCAAAATGTGGTAAGAACAAAAAGTGGTACACGAGGCGCAGCCGAGTGTGTCACTGATGTTCTTGCCACATTTTGGCGTCTTCTGTGATCTACTGATAGGGACCTTACGCATATACGACGGCGACGGCAAGGACGACGCCTAGTAAAAATTGTGTTTTTATTTTGGCTTTGAAATTTCGCATTTATTGAGATCTATTCAGTGTGTTTGTTGGTATTAAAACATGCCTCAGCTGAAGATATTACGAATGCGTTCAGTTCCAAAGAGAAATACGAAAAATTAGTCGTTGTGGTTCACGTTCTCCAAACAACGCTGAATTTGGTAATTTCACGTTGTCGTTTTGCAGGAGACGGCAAAGAAATGAACAAAGAGTTACAATGCACGTGCACAGCTCTTGTTTTGCTCTTCAAACCTATTGTTTGGTGGCGTTCTTGTTGCCGTTGCCGTCGTGTTTTGCGTAAGGTCCCTGATAACTGAATCAGACGCACGACAATATGGAATCTATTTGGTGTATATAATAACGAAATGCCTTTTTTTTATTTTAAAATTTTTTAATATAACGCGAAAGCCGGCTTTGCCCCGCCTTTGCCCACTTTGGCGAAGACGAAAAAAAGCCATTTGATGTAATCTATTATCTATACAAAATGAAGCAATTTCATTGGTTACTGTGCGTAGCAAAGAATTGTGATTGGTCGAGAAAAATCACGCCACTGTCAACTCGGCTGTCAAACCTGATGCGAGCGTCGCTCCTTGTGGAATGAAAACTTACAGTGAAAGCAAAATTGAACTGCGAAATCTGCAAATCTTGAAGAAAGTGCTGGAAAAATCATGTCAGCTTTTGTCATCAGGGCAGCCCTGTGAGCCGAATAGCTTGAACGTTGCCTTGAAAATTGCAAAAGTTGAAAAAATACCCTCGGAAAACTTGTGGTTGCGGTCAACCTAGAAGCCAGTTGATTCGAGTATTGAATGAATGCAGCGTAATTGACGGTGGAGATTTTTGTCTTCTGTGGTTGGTGATTCTCAAATCAGTTTGATGTAGTGTCGGAGACACATTTTAGCTGCGATACTGTCGGCCGTGAGCTGTGGTTAGCTATACTTAACTCGCTGCTGAGCCCTGAAACGGACAGGAACATTCGCATCGCAAAGCAAGGTTA
>JAHPZR010011733.1:5000-12500 GCA_019787425.1 Platygyra sinensis
ACCTCAAGGAGACACTTGTTCGAATTGCTGCCTTTCTTATTGGTTCGAATGCATGTCGCAGTGTGAACCAATGAGCGCTTGTTATGACTGCAGTCTGGAGTATTCTTCATGTACAGCAGAATGTCCTGACTCCTGCTTGATATGAACAATCCACAAGAGAAAAATAATGTGTGAAGCAGTTTTGAATAATTCTTAAGTGTCTAGAATTGATAAGTTACAGTTGTTGCCGAGAATATCCTGCGTATAAGATTTTCAGTTTTGGCGGATGGGTGCAAAAATCGACTTATAATCAAGTCCTCGGATGCATTGATGGCAAAGGGACTCAGTTTTTTTAAAACTCTCAAGTTATTTTTAATCAAAATGTCTTGCTCCGACAGACTAGGACGGATAACTTTTTGCATTTGCAAAGAACACTAACTGATGCAGCCAAAAAGTCGTTTTATTTTCTAGATGTCAAATCTGTAACAGTTTTGAAAGGATGTAAATTTAATGTTGTATTTATACATACACTGTAAAATTAAAAGAGCTGATTTGGCCCAAAAAATAGGGCCGAAACGGATGAGTCCAGATTGGTACTGCTTAGGGCCAATTCGGCCTCACTGAAATGGGGCTGTTTCAGTTCCTTTTTTAGGGGCTAAATCGACTCTTAAATTGGGACCAAATGAGACCATGTGAAGGGTCGATATGGAAAACATGAGTGCCGTTTTGGAATTTACGGTGGCCAAAACAGCCCTGTCAAATTTTAGCCCTCTTGCAAATGACCCCTCAAAATAGAGCCAATTCAGCTTCATTCGAAGTTTTTTTTTTTTCTATTTGAAACCTTTTTACCTCATGGTATGACGTAAGTCATGCTATGGGGTTTAGGGTTTGGGGGTGAAATTCAATTAAAAATCACTCACTCACTCACTCACTTGTTAGACAATTAATTATGCATTAAACCTGGATTAAACAAGTTCTCCCATATCTCCCCTCCCCGACAAGTTTGTCTCATTGTTCAAAGTCACGCCATTATCTCTGTGTACGTATCTAGGGGCGGGGGGGGGGGGGTGCTACAGAATACTCGACTGCAGAGAAATGGGCGTCGAAGTCCTAGAAGTGACGATAACATAAAGGATTCGTGCGTGAAGATCCTTTACATTAGTGTTTACATGCGTGAGACGGCGATAATGTTTCACCCACGAACACGTAAATTTCGAAATGTGCGGTGTTTTGAATTCAAATAACGGATTATGAGCTACTATGGGGCCTCTCGAAACTGTTGGAAACAGAGTTGTAGTTGGATGGAGGTTTAGGATGAAAGCAGTATGTTGAAATGAATGCTTATATTAATTATCATCTGGGACGAACGGTAAGCCTTCCTCCTCCTATCGTATGGCATTTTGTGTAGAACATGCAACAATTATAAATAATGAGCACACTTTGAGATAATTTTCGCCATTCGTTCGGAAGGTTTTCGGAAAATGTCACTTACCTGCATATTACACATGATGTTGACAAACATTGTATAGAATTTCCCCTTGTTTGTTGCTGTCATCATACTTGAAGCATATTTAGTGGTACATTATGAATTGATAGCCGTGTAATACTTCAGCAGATAGAATTATATGGAAATCTTCTAATAAAAGCAATGTAGCAATACCATCTGGCCCCAGTTGTTCAAAGGCTGGATAACGCTATCCACCGGATAAATCACTATCCAGCGGATAGCGTGGTTTGTTAACACTCATCCACTGGATAGCGATTTATCCGGTGGATAGCGTTACCCAGCCTTTGAACACTGGGTCCTGGACTTTTTTATTTGTTTGTTTGCTTTTTACCCTGACATGGTAACCATCTGCGAAAACAATGTATCACAATATTTTAAATGCAAGTACTATAGAAAAGACAATCATTTCATAGATTTCCAACTTCAGTTTGAAGCAACCCATTACCTTTGCAATGCCCCCCCCCCCCGGGGGGGGATTAGCCCAGAAAAATTGGAAGGGGGATGTGCAGCCCGCTTTCCAAATCCCTTACACTAGCTATGACCAAAATCTGTGATATTCCCTACCCTATTAATTTTTATGACCTGACCAAAAAAAACCCTGTTTATGATCTGACTCATAAATCAAAACCCTGTTTCTGACCAGCATTATAATAAGTTCCCTAGTTCAGACCGATATAAAATACCGTAAACATAATTTGTGAAGGGCTTTTGTTGATTTTCTTTTCGATATAATGATGGCTTGTTAAAAACATACCCATATGAAGGCTAGTGCAAAACCATACCCTTTTTATGACCAAGATGGCCAAAATCAGCTAAAATTGATACCCTATTTATGACCAAAACAGCTGAAAAACCATACCCTTTGGGGCTGCACATGCCTATATATATATATCCCATATAAGGGAGTGACCCCCGAGGCGGAGGGGGGGGGGGGGGGTTGTCACGCAGTCTAACATTTTTTTTATTTGAAGTAACTATCTTCAGTGTTCTGCTCTGTAATCCCTGATTGATTATCATAAATTGGTTAACAGCCCCACATACATTCTTTTCACTATAACAAGTTAGCTGGTGATTTTACCAAATCTGTGAATTATATACTTCCCAGAAAGCTTATTGCAACAGGCAAGATTTTAAAATTCTGCCAACTTAATGACAACATAATGCTTCAATATCCGAAAAAAAGAAACAGTTATGTACCAGAATTGTAAATCGCAAACAATTATAACTTCTGAACAACAAAATATTTAATATTACATTACTTTATTGAATAATCTCCATGAGAAATAGCACACAAACTGCAGTTACAAACATGACAATAAAACGCATGTTGGAAAACAAAATTATTTAACTTTAACTTGACGTTTCGTATGTTTCTACATACATCTTCAGAAGTGACCGTTAGTAATACAAGTAGCAACTAAGTTTAAATTTTAGATAAGTAACTAAGAAACAATAACAATGACAAAAGCTGAGCACAAAAAATATTTGCATACAAAAGATGCAAACTAATAGAAGTAAAGCTTTTCGCTGCTTACATTATCGTTTAGGGTCGGTTTGAGTTCTTGAATTAGAAGAGTCTCCTTTATCTTGCAGTGGATATCAGAGCGACCTTTTGCTAATATTTCAAAGGTCGCTCTGATATCCACTGCAAGATAAAGGAGACTCTTCTAATTCAAGAACTCAAACCGACCCTAAACGATAATGTAAGCAGCGAAACTCTACCTCTATTAAGGATGGTTTCCATATGATCGCAGACGATCGCAGACGATCGCGGATCGCAAATCGTAGATCGCAGGCGATCGCAAAGAGAGTTGTTTCCATATATCGCAGGCGATCGCCAACGATCGCAGAGCCGACTTTTTCCTGCATTTCGGTCAGCGGAATTGCCAAAATTACAGGCGCCGACAGGCTATGCTGGCGGGAATCGCATCCAAACAACATGGCGGACGCCGAGGAGGAATTTTTGCTGCAAGCAAATTTATTTTCTCCTCTTAGCATAGCCTGTCGGCGCCTGTAATTTTGGCAATTCCGCTGACCGAAATGCAGGAAAAAGTCGGCTCTGCGATCGTTGGCGATCGCCTGCGATTATATGGAAACAACTCTCTTTGCGATCGCCTGCGATCTACGATTTGCGATCCGCGATCGTCTGCGATCGTCTGCGATCATATGGAAACCATCCTTAATAGAGGTAGAGTTTCGCTGCTTACATTATCGTTTAGGGTCGGTTTGAGTTCTTGAATTAGAAGAGTCTCCTTTATCTTGCAGTGGATATCAGAGCGACCTTTGAAATATTAGCAAAAGGTCGCTCTGATATCCACTGCAAGATAAAGGAGACTCTTCTAATTCAAGAACTCAAACCGACCCTAAACGATAATGTAAGCAGCGAAAAGCTTTACTTCTATTAGTTTGCATCTTTTGTATGCAAATATTTTTTGTGCTCAGCTTTTGTCATTGTTATTGTTTCTTAGTTACTTATCTAAAATTTAAACTTAGTTGCTACTTGTATTACTAACGGTCACTTCTGAAGATGTATGTAGAAACATACGAAACGTCAAGTTAAAGTTAAATAATTTGTTTTCCAACATGCGTTTTATTGTCATGTTTGTAACTGCAGTTTGTGTGCTATTTCTCATGGAGATTATTCAATAAAGTAATGTAATTATTAAATATTTTGTTGTTCAGAAGTTATAATTGTTGCGATTTACAATTCTGGTACATAACTGTTTCTTTTTTTCGGATATTGAAGCATTATGTTGTCATTAAGTTTGGCAGAATTTTAAAATCTTGCCTGTTGCAATAAGCTTTCTGGGAAGTATATAATTCACAGATTTGGTAAAATCACCAGCTAACTTGTTATAGTGAAAAGAATGTATGTGGGGCTGTTAACCAATTTATGATAATCAATCAGGGATTACAGAGCAGAACACTGAAGATAGTTACTTCAAATAAAAAAAATGTTAGACTGCGTGACAACCCCCCCCCCCCCCCTCCGCCTCGGGGGTCACTCCCTTATATGGGATATATATATATAGGCATGTGCAGCCCCAAAGGGTATGGTTTTTCAGCTGTTTTGGTCATAAATAGGGTATCAATTTTAGCTGATTTTGGCCATCTTGGTCATAAAAAGGGTATGGTTTTGCACTAGCCTTCATATGGGTATGTTTTTAACAAGCCATCATTATATCGAAAAGAAAATCAACAAAAGCCCTTCACAAATTATGTTTACGGTATTTTATATCGGTCTGAACTAGGGAACTTATTATAATGCTGGTCAGAAACAGGGTTTTGATTTATGAGTCAGATCATAAACAGGGTTTTTTTTGGTCAGGTCATAAAAATTAATAGGGTAGGGAATATCACAGATTTTGGTCATAGCTAGTGTAAGGGATTTGGAAAGCGGGCTGCACATCCCCCTTCCAATTTTTCTGGGCTAATCCCCCCCCGGGGGGGGGGGGCATTGCAAAGGTAATGGGTTGCTTCAAACTGAAGTTGGAAATCTATGAAATGATTGTCTTTTCTATAGTACTTGCATTTAAAATATTGTGATACATTGTTTTCGCAGATGGTTACCATGTCAGGGTAAAAAGCAAACAAACAAATAAAAAAGTCCAGGACCCAGTGTTCAAAGGCTGGGTAACGCTATCCACCGGATAAATCGCTATCCAGTGGATGAGTGTTAACAAACCACGCTATCCGCTGGATAGTGATTTATCCGGTGGATAGCGTTATCCAGCCTTTGAACAACTGGGGCCAGATGGTATTGCTACATTGCTTTTATTAGAAGATTTCCATATAATTCTATCTGCTGAAGTATTACACGGCTATCAATTCATAATGTACCACTAAATATGCTTCAAGTATGATGACAGCAACAAACAAGGGGAAATTCTATACAATGTTTGTCAACATCATGTGTAATATGCAGGTAAGTGACATTTTCCGAAAACCTTCCGAACGAATGGCGAAAATTATCTCAAAGTGTGCTCATTATTTATAATTGTTGCATGTTCTACACAAAATGCCATACGATAGGAGGAGGAAGGCTTACCGTTCGTCCCAGATGATAATTAATATAAGCATTCATTTCAACATACTGCTTTCATCCTAAACCTCCATCCAACTACAACTCTGTTTCCAACAGTTTCGAGAGGCCCCATAGTAGCTCATAATCCGTTATTTGAATTCAAAACACCGCACATTTCGAAATTTACGTGTTCGTGGGTGAAACATTATCGCCGTCTCACGCATGTAAACACTAATGTAAAGGATCTTCACGCACGAATCCTTTATGTTATCGTCACTTCTAGGACTTCGACGCCCATTTCTCTGCAGTCGAGTATTCTGTAGCACCCCCCCCCCCCCGCCCCTAGATACGTACACAGAGATAATGGCGTGACTTTGAACAATGAGACAAACTTGTCGGGGAGGGGAGATATGGGAGAACTTGTTTAATCCAGGTTTAATGCATAATTAATTGTCTAACAAGTGAGTGAGTGAGTGAGTGATTTTTAATTGAATTTCACCCCCAAACCCTAAACCCCATAGCATGACTTACGTCATACCATGAGGTAAAAAGGTTTCAAATAGAAAAAAAAAAAACTTCGAATGAAGCTGAATTGGCTCTATTTTGAGGGGTCATTTGCAAGAGGGCTAAAATTTGACAGGGCTGTTTTGGCCACCGTAAATTCCAAAACGGCACTCATGTTTTCCATATCGACCCTTCACATGGTCTCATTTGGTCCCAATTTAAGAGTCGATTTAGCCCCTAAAAAAGGAACTGAAACAGCCCCATTTCAGTGAGGCCGAATTGGCCCTAAGCAGTACCAATCTGGACTCATCCGTTTCGGCCCTATTTTTTGGGCCAAATCAGCTCTTTTAATTTTACAGTGTATGTATAAATACAACATTAAATTTACATCCTTTCAAAACTGTTACAGATTTGACATCTAGAAAATAAAACGACTTTTTGGCTGCATCAGTTAGTGTTCTTTGCAAATGCAAAAAGTTATCCGTCCTAGTCTGTCGGAGCAAGACATTTTGATTAAAAATAACTTGAGAGTTTTAAAAAAACTGAGTCCCTTTGCCATCAATGCATCCGAGGACTTGATTATAAGTCGATTTTTGCACCCATCCGCCAAAACTGAAAATCTTATACGCAGGATATTCTCGGCAACAACTGTAACTTATCAATTCTAGACACTTAAGAATTATTCAAAACTGCTTCACACATTATTTTTCTCTTGTGGATTGTTCATATCAAGCAGGAGTCAGGACATTCTGCTGTACATGAAGAATACTCCAGACTGCAGTCATAACAAGCGCTCATTGGTTCACACTGCGACATGCATTCGAACCAATAAGAAAGGCAGCAATTCGAACAAGTGTCTCCTTGAGGTCGGCACTGAACAGGAAAAATGCTGGACACCACAAGAACAGACACTAAGACCGTGATCACAGCGGCTTTCGTTGTTAGATTCTAAAAACGAATAATGAGAGATAAATAATTTAGTTGCGTTTGAAAATTGGATTAAAAGATTGGGGTTTCTATCGCGTGATCAGCAGGGTTGTGGCCAGAATGGGCTATCACACGGTTGAAACGGAAAGCAATCGGTCAGAGCTGTATCGAGTGGAGGTGTTAGAAACTTCATGTTAATAGGAACTTGATCTCTACCTAGACAAAATATGCTTTTCACTTTTTGTACCCATCCCCTCTGAGCGGGGTTAGAATCATGTGCTCTTGTGAAAATGGCGCGCGCCGGTTTGTTTTGAAGCTGTGTGCTCAATTTCAAATGTATAGTCTTTAAGGTCGGCACACACGATGGGACTAGTCCCTGCGACTAGTCCCTACAACAAGTCGCAGGGACTAGTCGCATCGTGTGAACTGGCAACTAGTCCCTGCGACTAGTCGCAGGGATCAGTCGCATCGTGTGAACTGGTCATTTTTGCTTCAAAATCTTAAGTCCCTGCGACTAGTCCCACGAATTCAAACCAGTTTGAATTCGTGGGACTAGTCG
>JAHPZR010011734.1:0-2500 GCA_019787425.1 Platygyra sinensis
TAAATGAGGTCAGATAATCTTTGACATTGATTGGATGTGAACCTGCGACTTCCTAAACCGATCTGAAAACTCTGTTGACCTAGGTACGAGGCACAGGTAACCTAAAAACGATATTACGTTAAGACAAGCAAACGTGTAAATGGCTCTAGTGAAGAAGCGGGCTTGTAACTGGTATTAGTACTTATATTGATGTAATATTGAAATATCTGCATTAGTGCAGAAGCGGGCGCTTTCCTCTAATGACATTTGACAAACATGCGTCACGTGATCTCACCTGCATCATCACTATATGCATTTTCTTCATCGACGGCTGTGTCTGTAGCCTCGTCCCCATCATCTTGTGCCTCGCTATCGATCTCTTCTCTGTTCTCTTTACCTTCATCTTAGAACAAGCAAATGTAGCAGATTTTATGGTTATCTCAGAATCAAAATCAGCATTAATAGGCCATTTCTTAAACCCCATTTACACGAGCTGAAAAAACGACACGGTACGCCAAATGTTTGGCACCTTGTCTAAACCATTTCGGCACGACACTACCCATTTATAAGACCCAAAATAAAAGGTTTTTCTCCAGCTGGGTACGGTTCCAACTTTTAATCGGCACCCCTTCTCTCCATCTGTTTTATTCTCGGGAAATGATTGATAAACAGCTTGCCGTCGTCTTACATCGTATCTTAAGAGTAAAATGTGACTTAAATCGAAACAGGAGGAGCCATCTTCGGTTCAACCAGGAAATTGATCCACATCTTGGCGAAATAAGAAATAAAAAGGAAGGAGAAATTTAAGAACGCGTAAACGTTCTTTTTTAGTTTGCTCAGGAATATAATTTTCATTTGCATGACCTAGTATTTGAGTCTGCCCGCGCAGTAAGAATTCGCGAACGTCCTCAATCTCGTTCCCAGAGCCTCGTTCCCCTTGAACAGTGGTCGGAAAACGAGAGCTCTGGGAGCAACCATTTTGAAATAACAAAGGAAATAACCGAATTCTGCCCATTCGGTTTCACGCAGTCTGCATCTATGGCGCATGCCTGAAATGGTTGCTCCCAGAGCTCTCGATTCCTGCCGCAGGCCAGAAGGATCGTAGGCTCTGGGGACGAGAATAGAACGTCCTTAGATGTAAATATGCATAAGAAAATATTAAAATAAGATCTATGTATTATTAAATATAGAAAAGTATCAAATGAGAAAACTGCAATTTTGGTAAAAAGAATAAACGAAGTAGTTTAAGTGCATAGATTAGTGAGCAATGTTACGAGTTTCGAATATGGTAATTACAATCAGTCGTCAGCGAAACAGTTGTTTTTGTAGTTGATTTCTTGAACAAGAAGAACTTTATCGTCGTGGAGCTTGGAGTCGCAAGCCAAAGTTGGTAATGAACATCAAAAATCACCCAAAATACATGTGTCTTTTGCAAGTCATTTCTGACAAAAACTGCTCACAGCTCTAGTGATTGTTAATGTTATGCCATCATACATATTTACTCTCAGTATGCTTCTGTGGTTTACTTAATCAGCAGGTTAAAGAAATTCTTACCTTTAGTAATACTTGCTAAATCTAAGAGAGACAAACAAAGTATTTTATAAGGGTGTAGCATTTTGTTGGAATTGCTATTAATTACAGACAGAACTTCATAGGGCAGAATGATTTCACAAACGTTTGAAAAACTTATAATTATATGATTGAATTTTGCGAGACGTCTCTTACCGGTCCTGTTATGGACTTCACTGACGGGTGGTAAAAATTTAATTTAAAGTTTCAATGGATGTCTTTAAGTTAACTTACTTATTTTCCAGTTTCGTTGTAATTCCCTTCCAAAAAAGTAAATTGCGAATCCTGCGACCTGTCTCAATATCGAATTTATCGCACGACTGCTCAGATAATATCACAACTTACCTCTTAAACTTCTCGCCCGCACGAGGTGGCTGGTCAATGAAAGGCAGAGTAGAACGGCTAAGAGCGCGCCGCTCGTGATTTTAAAGTGCATATCGTGACCCTGGTAGATAAGGGAAATACACAAAAATGTTTTAACTCAATCATAAGGTCATAATTGAGTGCTACGAAGGTTTAACCTTAAGTGCGATCAAAGTGTTTTTTCTCCTAACAATGTCAAGTAATGCCAATCAATCAGTTGATGAGAACTTAGAAAATCATCACGTGGGAATATTGTCCTCATATAACAGCAGACTTTTAAGACTATGAAGAAACGAAATCAGATATGTGATAAACAGAGCTATATTTTTGGGCAAGAAGAAATAACCGTTCAGGATTTGTAACGATATGGGCGTATTATATTTAGTCAGAACCCTTCACAACAGGTAATTTCTTCTTTAACATGTCTACACATGGAATAAGTCACCAGCCACTAAACCCTTAAACACTTCAATGGTATCTTTGAGTTCACGAATCACTTCCTTGACTCGTAAAATAACCGAGGACTTCGATTCAAACATTCAACCGCGCGGTCTAAGCTGGATGTCCGCGTCTAAAAGTCAAACTATTT
>JAHPZR010011734.1:10000-52623 GCA_019787425.1 Platygyra sinensis
TGTTGGTAGAACACGAGAAGAATTTGTAAATCACGAGCCGCAGGCGAGTGATTTACGAATTCTTCGAGTGTTCTACCAACATCCCAAGTGGTTTATCAGCCTATAAACCACAGAAACTTGTGGTCTATTGCTTTTATATAATAATTGACAAGACGCACGATTTTTCCATGGGTTTACCGGCACAATAAACCATAGCTGATTGACCAATCAGAGCGCGCGCATTGATTTTGTTATTGTATAATATTACATAACCAGGTTACAATTATAACTTACGAAAAGCGGTCAAGAAAAATCGAAATTTTAAATCAATGTTTGTTTTGGCTTTCGTTAAAGGTCCATCTAAAAAGGGGTGATAAATCTCTCCTGTTGACGGGTGAATTCATCGGTTTCTTTGATGTACCATGATCCAAATGATCTTCGATCACTAGTCCTGATCCAGACCATCCCAGAGAAATAGCACAATAAACTAAACTCATTTGATTTTCATCAAACTTTTCGTCATATAAAAGGAACATCAAAGAGCATTTGAAGTGTTACCCTCGTCATGAAGTTTCTTCTTTGATCTCTTGTCTGATTCATCTTCTTTATCTTTATTTTCTTCTTCGTCATTTAAGTTTTCTTCTCTAGTTTCTTCATCTTCTGCTTGAGATAAGAACTTGAAAATCACATTCATGTATGTCATTAATTTTAAATGGGTTTCTGCATTTTAGTCCTTTTGACGAATACTGTTGTTACGTATAGGTTACGTAATATGGATTGTACCTTATTTGGTTCAACATGTGGCTTCATATTTAGTGTTACCTACATGAAGCAGTTTTCGAATAAAGAGGTTAGAGTTGCATTGTCAATGGCGTCTGGTCGTGCCATCCGCATCAACTGTTTTACAAAATCAAACTGTTATTGCTGTCTTCCTTTTACTCGGCTAGGTATAATTTTTAATCTACCTAACATCATACTAAAATGTATGAAAGTACTCCTTTTAAACTCTCAGATTCCATTTAGTATTTTTTGTGTAATTCACTGACCTTTTTCTTCCTCATCGATGTCAATTGCACTATCTTTCCCCACTCCACTCCCACTGGAATCTTCTGGATTCATAACTGAAGAACACAACAATTAGTTAGAGACATTCTGTGTGATGTGTAAAATAACTAGTGATATCAAGGTTACAGTGATGATTTAAAAGAAATGAGCAATCTTCTCAAAGCAAACGATAGTTTATCGTGGTTAGAGCGCAATTTCAGCCATGTCATTAATAGATTGTGATTTACTTTATTTCGTAACTCTTGTGACAATTCTTTAATGACGTCTCTTTTACAGACAGGGTTAAAATATGTTATTATTAAACTTTCCGCCGGAACATACACCGCATACACTGTAGGAATCCCGATTTTCTGATTGGCTGATTTGTACCACGTGATACTGGGTTGTGACGAAACAACCTCCTTGACGTCATAATCGTGGTGTAAATTCAATGCACCACTGTCATTACACAATGCTTCGGCTGACTCAAACTTTGACGAGTTTTTTTTGCAGTGTATTAAATACAATTTGAATAATAAAAATGTTTCTACTCATTGCTCGTGAATTATCCGGATTACCTGCACTCGTTCAGTAACAATGAACTCCCAATTTTCAATACCGCACTCGGCGGCCTCGTGCGATATTGAAATTTCTCGTTTATTGTTAGTGAACTCGTGCAGGTAAATCCCGATAATCCACTGGCTGAGTGCGTTAAGCTTTAATTAAGTTATAAAATGACAACCCCCGTAATAGAAAAAAATTTTTCCTTCGATTTTAGTTATTATCCAAACACTGAATTTCCACTTTGCAGGTTTTCAGAGAAACAAGATGGTAATTGGCGGAAGGTTTGCTTGAGTAACGTCCACTGGTCAAATTAAGGAAAAAGGGCATAGATATAGTGTAGGACATAGTGAACACAAGAGGAGGAATAACCAGTGGATCCGGACCTTAAGCTGAAGGCGGGGAGGGGGTCGAGGGTGGCGGATTTTTGGCTTGCACTTTCTTCCTTCTGGGAGTTTTCTTAACTCAAAATAAACGAATGGTGGAGGAGGGGAGGTGGGGGGGAGGTCTCACTCCCCTAGATTCACCGCTGTTAAGCCCAGTTTAATTTCTGCAGCTCCCGGGTACGAGGCGAAGGGTTATAAAATCTTGATGTCAAGGCGAAAAGAAAAGCTCGCGACGAATCTGTTTGTGCATACGACATACTTCAATCTATTTTGACTACTAAAGACAACATTTCAACATAATTCATTCCTCATGTTGAAGTGCCTATAAACCCCGAAATGTTTTTTTGCTTAGACAAATCTTTGTATAATTCTGAGCAAAATGGCGCAAAATTTTTGTATTTGGTCAAATCCGGAACTATACGAAGATTTGTCTAAAAAAAATTTTTCGGAGTTTATAGGCACTTTAAGCTTAGTGGGACTCACCCGGCTTATCTTCATGTTTGTCTTCTTTCTCTTTCAACTTTTTGTCAGTGTCGTGTTTTGCCACTTTATGTCGAAGATAGTTTTTGAGGTGGTGATGGTCTGTTTTAAAAGGCAATACAATAAAATGAAGCTAAGCAAGCAGCAACAGCCGACCATTTATTCGCTACAAAATATACAAAAGCATACTTAAACAAACTTAATTTGGCCAAAAAATGCTCAGAATAGTGAATATTTATTAAAGTGCTGAGCAGTCAAAAAATATTACTCAACACAATGTCCCAACACAATGTCCCCAGGAGAGGGCTCGAGACCCGGACTACTCTTGATCCGGAGTTCAGCTCACTAACCCTTAGACCCCCGAGCCTCCAGCAAACAGACAGGTGACTATCATGTATTGATAAAAGTAAGGAATACTATGATCTACTTAAGGTGGCCGAACACAGTTTTCAAGTGCCTATGCCTAATTCACCATAACTTTTAACCTATTTATGCTTTGGCGCCATTTTTTGCAAGAATCAAGGTTAACCACAGAAATAATTATTCTCGCATTTTGACTAGGGTGTGTGCTGTTGCCATGGCAACAGGGCTGGTTAAAAACAAGGCTTAAATAATGGTTTTTGTTTATTTAAAAAAAATCCAGTCGTTAGATTGTTTTCATATTTTGCACACTAAGAATTGACGTTAAATCCCTTCTATCAACACGGTTCTAATAAACTTTTGACATAGGCGATTTTCGTAATTCGCCATTAATCGTTTTCTGTATTTTTAAAAATTCCCTATGTCAAATTTCAGATTATTTTTGATAGATCATTCACGTGGTCTCTGATCTATTCTTCTGCCAAATTTCTTGAAATTCTAACGAATGGATCGTTAGAAATTGGCATGTTTCTGCTAAAGCAATCGGTCTTAATTTTTCGAGCAACTGCGCATGCGTTGCATTTAACTGGGTTCTTTCCGTAACAAACAAAAGCTGAAAATTGCTGGGTTCTTTGCATCGTTACCTTTTCTAACATATCTTTGCAATAAAGGACTAACGCCATCAATACACTGCGTTCAATTATAGAGAAAAATAACACAGATAGTGCGGCTGTTTAGTAAATTAACCGCTCTACTGACGGCATGTTTGTTCTTTGAAACCCTTGTGCACGTGCTAAATATTGCATCAGCAAAAGCACGCGCGAAAACTGTGTTCGGCCACCTTAATATCAAAGCAGTCAATTTAATCTCCTGACTAACTTTACAGCAAATATTTGGCCATCGCCAAGTGGGATCGTTGAGCTTTGAATTAAACTACCTGACAATCGGATCTTTTGAGTAAATTAAAGTTGAAAATTACAATAGAACTAGAACATCTATGTCATCCACCGGATACTGCCAAACAACATCTGGGGTATCAACAACATACATGTTTATTGTTTTATTGGACGGAACATTCAATCAGCCCTCAGGAGTCCTAGTTACCAACCGAATTTCTACACCATCTGATTATTCTCACTCATGCTCGGTTTTCTAAGATATTTAACGTCCTTTTGTGTTGTTGTTTTTTTTTATTAAATCTATTTTGAAATCCCTGGTTATCCTTGCAGTGTGATTGGCTCTCAGCGGTGCGATTTATTCACGAATTACACTATCTTTTGCTCTAAATCGCATCTTTTTCTACACCCAATCAGATTTTAAGGCTTTTTTTAAACTAACCAATTGTATTGCAGGAACTGAATGAAAGACAGAAAAGCCATCGTTTGGCAAATCTGACTATTAAATTGTGCGATTTCAAAATGGATCTAACAAAGTGGCAATTGAACTTCGGGTCGTACAATTTTGGTCTGAAATCAGACTGATCATAGTAATAATGTACAAGCAACAATTTCTGTGTTCTGATTGGTTAACTTGTCAGTTAATTCTCAATCAGTTTTAAAAAAAATTGTCATTGAGTGCAAAAAAAGTGTCCTTGAGTACAAAAAAGTGTAATTGAGTGCAAAAAAGTGTAATTGAGTGCACAACGGTGAAATTAAAAATGATTGACAGCTCCTACTTTGAGCTCGGGCAAACAAAATGGCGGACAGAAATAAACGAACATTGAAACTCTTTATCTAAATTTTAATACAATTATCTTATAACAAAGCAAAGTGCAAAGCTCAACAACGATTACTAAACTAGAAAAAGCTAAGTAAATATACACAAAAGCCGTGAGGACAAGAATATAAACTTGAGCTTGAGTAAATTTATGCCAGCCGATTACGACGGCATTATAAAATATACCGGTTGAAAAAGTAGATTTGAAATATTTTTAGTACCACGAAATAACAAGTGAAGAAGGACCCTAGAAGACGCCCTAAGAACCTGTTACATTTTACTTTTGAAGACGAAAAGTGCAAGCATTGTACTTATGCGAAAGAACTGAAACGGCTCAGTGACAGATTAGAAAGGTCGTTCTCCAAACGCTCCGGAGGCAAATCTAACCTGTACAACGTCCAATGAAGAAGCTGAAGTCGGGCAGCAACCAAGAAAAGCTAAAAATGTCCTTCAGAGTTAAGAAAATTCCGTTTTTTGGTAGATTTTGATTTTGTTTCTCGGTATTTTGGTTAAATAAAGCAACTCTGGTTTGAATAGTTTCATCTCGGCGTTAAACACGGCTCACAGTTTCTCAACCTTTGAAAAACATTTGGTAAGGAAGCCTCATCAAAACCGCAGAGTAGGGAGTTTTTCCTTTGCTCTGTGGTCAAGGTCTTCTATTTAACTTTGTAGTCTTTGAAAAATTTGCTCGTGCTTATTTATTCCAAATTGCACTCGAAATAATTTGATTACCCATACAAATTACACTCCACTCAGTTCAATTACCATTATAAATCAGTGTCAAATTGAGAATAGCTTCACTTTTGTCTAACGGAACAAGCCCGCACTTTACTGGGAGGTTGTATCAAAAAACGTTTAACGTACATTGGCAAATCCTTGCACATAGTTGATTGAAATATTTGAAGCCTGTTAAAGGTCCATTACAAGGCTTCAAAACAATGTTTGTTTTAACACCTCCAAGTAGACAGTGTTGAGGTGGTTTAATTAAAAATGTCTTTAATAAAGCACCTTGTAAGAACAATAGAACCCGAAAAATAATAAATCATTTAGATTTTTGAATTTTGCAAACAGAAATCTACATAACACTTTAGGTGCTACTAACTTCATGATTTAGCTTTTAAATTTTGTAAAAGCCCTGACAAAATATTCGCTCCGCTTAAATAAAATAAATCTGTTTTTGCGATGGGTCCCAACGCTTTGAAAACTTCCGGCTGGTTTATGTTCAAAATGGCGTTTGATTAAATCACTTGAAATTCGACCCGACCCAACGATTTATTAAATCAGGAACTAAGTTTTGAATACATTTCTTCGTTGGTTCAATATTCAAGTTAAAGGCAAGATATGTTTTGAATCCTGAAAAGGTTAAAGTCCCCTCAAACAATGCAACATCTTCCTTTGCGATGCTTTGGTTACCCAGGCGTGCAACTGGCTTAATAATTGCGTTCTGCCCACCATTGGTTAAAACGACAAAACTATGTCAAATCAAATTTAGCCCAAAGGGAAATTCTAAAAGAGCCAAAATGACAAAAAAGAAGGCAAGAACCCTGGTTGATTTTGATCCAGTTATATTTTTAGCAGTTTTCTTGTACCGATTAATATGCAAATAACGTTTTTACTTACGGTGGTGTTTGCCTTTCGCCTCGCACGTCGATGTCGAAACAATTAAAACCACTGCAACAATCAGCCAAAGACTTAATATTCTGTTATCCATCTGTGGAAGAAAACACAATTGGTTTAGCTGCGAAAAGCATTTTATTTTGCAAACAAATTCCCGAAATAAAATGATCAATGGGACTCATTGTTATTGTTCGATATATGTCCCTTTAAATGGATAGCCCAATGATTAGAGTGTTACAGTGGAAAGTAGATCAAAGGAAAATTGCAATCAGTCCGCCATAAAGAACAAAAATAGGGAAGAAGAAATCTCTGAATCGAAGTTAAATGAGTTCAGTGAAATTATCCACAGTTCTTTTAGTTCAAGACGTGAGAGAGATTCTTGAGGAACGCTTCAAAAGGTGATCATAAACCCAGTGGAGTATTAAAAATGTCAAATGGTAGGAACTCAGTTTCCCAGTAGTAACTCACTACATACCAATTATGTACAGTTTTCCAACCTACCGTGTAGCTTTTGTGGATTTTCGTCCCCAAATTGTCGCTAGATCGCCAGGGCAAAAGTTATGGCACTCCTTTGTGATCCTTTGTTCCAGCTAACTCATAACTAATTCACGAGGCTTTGTTCGTGGTGAAAAAGAATTCTTTTTGTTACAACGGGTGCTTGAGTGATTCACTAGCTGGAAGAACATGGAGTTTTGAAATAAGGGTAAACAATACGGATGAAAGCTACTTCAAGTGAATTATCCGTCACGAGAAATCTCAACAGTGCGGCAAACTTTAGGGAAGAATCTTTTTCATGAAATTAAATGAGCGGTTAAACACACTGTTAATGATATCGTAATTGCTGTCTAATTTCTTTGAAAAACCTTTCATTTTCATGTCACATCTCCCTTGTTTTCGTGACCCAATTGACGGAAGAGCCGTATAAACATCAGGACTGTGTGGTTAACTAGGAAGCAATATTTATTCGTTAATGTATACACGCTTGGCTGATCTTATATATTACAGTTGTTAGCGTACGGTTGTTGGGCGGTGGACGGTTACAAGTCATGCGAGGTTAAATATCAACAGTCCTTTGGGAGGACCTTCCGGGAATGCGTACTTTGGGAATATATATAGGCTTATAGTTTGACATAAACAAAACGATTTGTCCTCAAATTTTGGGACTAAGAGGGGTCTGGAGCTTTAAAAACTCAGTGTCCAAGTACAAAAAATTATTTTAGTGTCTTTCTTCTTTGTGAAACCTTGAGAGGACCCGAACAAGACAAGATACATCAAAACGACATAATCGTTGCCACGGTAAGTGATGAAGTTCCCTATGGATCATCGATGAACACTCAGCTCATCACGGATCAACCTCGCCAGTGCAATCCATCTGTATGTGACGAGAACAAAGCACAACACAAAGATAGTAACACGGTACGAGCTCTCGACTACCAGGATCTCAAAGTTCAACTTCCCAACACTGAGACGAAGACCAGCTTAACGGGATCTTGATTGTCTTTGACAGGTTTGGAAGGCTTTTGGAACTATTGCATTCAACGGTCCTTGAGCAATCTTCAATACTAACAGTTACAGGAATGTTCACAGACTAAGGACCACCATTGATACATGCAGTGCAACACTTTTTAAACCATAACAAGTTGTATCGGTCTCTCCGTTTTTTTTCCTCTACATAAGATTGCCTTGCCCATTTTTTAAATCAATCCTTCAAAAACATTTTAATGGTCAGGTTTCTAATTGGACAAATTATGACGTATAGGAAGTGTCTCTTCCTCAGTGGCATACGCTTCCTCTTATCAGCTTAGTCTTGAAGTCAATAATAATTGATATTTTCCTTCCCACCAACCATCGGCCACTCCTACACATCTCCCCAAAACTACCCCCTATCCTCTCATTCGCAAACCATTACGTCTTCTTTGTGCCGCTACATTGGAGATCTGAGATTTTTATACTTAACAATAAAGACTGAAGGCATTTGTCATAATATAAAGAGTTTATTGTTAAAGAAATGCGATACTGTTTGATGGCTACCATCATTTGTAATAATGTACAAGAAACGAAAAAACATATTCCGTTTAAATGCAATTACGTCCTAAACTACAAATAGAAATTGACGTATCAACAGTCAAGACTTGTAAAAGCTCTTCTAATGAATAATTATGAACTTTTCTCGACTCTTTACAAGAAAGCCCTAGAATATTCTTAGAAAGAAAGCATAGTGTAGAAGACCACTGGAGACTAGAAGTTAATTTGTTTGAACGAAATGTGTATGGAATGGTTATCCGTTCGTCTTCACCACACAATTTATGATATATTACTGTATGGTATGTTTCGATTCTTCATATCAATAAGACTTTGTGGCAAACATTTACAATTTTGATCATTGCCAGGGAAAATGTACACTTTGGGTATTCATGGTATTAAGCGACTTAAACAATGTAATGCGTCAAGTTTGCATTCGAAGCAAAGTCCGTTGTTGTCAGGAAAAAGTTACTCCTGGTGACTAGATCTTTTCCTTCTCTTTGTTGAGTCACAGCAGCCAGACCGTGCGCATGCGGGAGTGCAGTGGGATGCGCATGACGGCGCACATCCGTTCAAACCTGTGATTGGTCGAACCAGGTGAGTGACGTGCAGCACTCTTTTGGTCGAAGAACGGGCTTCCGGGTTCACGTCGACCCCATTCCCTTGCGGAAGACCCAGAGCCGAGGTACAGCAAGCTACAGTGCATGAGGGGTAGCAGCCACCAGGGCATGGACTCGGGCATGTGGGAAAAACCGGAGCTAGGTCTTGGTAGGCCATAGCTTGTGGCGCTCCTACTATCGTTGGAGAGGCGAGTGCGGCGGTTTCGTGAGCTTCCTCCTGCGCGAGCTCTTCTGGTTGGCAACAGTCGCGAGGACAATCGTAAGTGCACGAGAACTTGCATGATTCTTTGCAGGCAAAAGCCTCGATAGGTATGACTTTGGAGTGAGGGTATGGTACGTTAGGGACCAGGCCAGGATGCGGTTGCTCAAAAGCGGGCATCCCTGGTGCCGGCGGTGCTGCAAATTTGCCAAATGCACAACAGTCGTCTGCACAAGATGGTGCACAAACCTAAGAAGGGGACATTGATAAAACATGTTGCATTGAATTGGAAAAGGCAAAAAAATTAAAAGCTGTATCCTTTACTGAGCTATGTAATTTATATTGCAGAGGACGGAAGTCTTCCCTTTGAACGCACATCCCTTTTCCGTAAAAAAACATCTTGACAACCAGTAAACTTGGCAATCAGATACAAACTTCACATTCATGCAATCTTCTAGCCTTGCAGAAATCCCACACCCTTGTACTTTGATTAAGGTTCCTTCTAGGTCTAGGTGGTTATTATCTATAATTATATAACTTAATTATTATTATTAATTAGTATTATGATCATCATTATCATTATCATCATTATCATTATTATCATCCTTATCATCATTATCATCATTCTCATTATTACCGTTATTATCATTATTATCTAATAGCACTCAGTGTAGTGCAAATTAAATTGGAGATTGCAAATTTTCCACGGTATTTGTACATATATAGACGTTACTGACATTACTGGCTCGTCATGATATTGAACGCTTAAGTGTCTAATAATATACCTTGTTTCATCGACAGCCTTGTTAGCTCAGTGGTTAGAGCACTGGTCTCGTAAACCAGGGGTCGAGAGTTCAAATCTCCCACAAGGCTAGAAGTTCTCGTTTGCCAATTTTAAAACGTATAATCTAACTATGCTTAATGATAGGAATTTTTTGCCAAGTCTTTGAAATAAGAACTTAAATAAATCAATATATTTAGGTGTCACCAGTACCAGCTGATTGGTCCAATTGAGAGTCTACTAATAAAAGGAGGCAGCGCGACCGAGTAGTTAGGGCGCCATACTTGAAATCTGGAGGTCGCGGCTTCAAGCCCCACTCTGACCTCTAAGCTGGAGTTGTTTCCCGGTAGACCCTACAGATCAACTCCTCGGTCATGCTTGTAAGTAGCTAGTAATTAGTCTGCCTGGCGCCAGTTAAGATTTTTAAGCCTATTATATTTAGTTGATATATTTGTTTCTTTGAGTTCAAATGTCATGTCTGGGCCTGTGAACCAGCTAATTGCAGCTAAGCTTACTGACCACCGTAAACAACCTTTGTTTTGGAAACTAATCTGTCCATGTACGACTAATTATGCTGGGACGCAAATGACGCAGTGGGACTTTCAAAACAAAGGAACCCTTACCAGTCCAGCCCGACTTTCCTTTGTTTTGAAAGTCCCACTTCTTGTTTGCGTCCCAGCATAATTTATTCCGTACCATGTGACCGGATCTTGCAGAGGGCCTATTAGGGACGTGAGTGCTTAACCTTGTATTCGGTTGCAGTATCACGTTTAAGATTATAATCCTGTACCTGGGGACACGGAGCTGGGCAGAGCCTAGGCTGAGGCTTGTACATTTCCTGAAGTGCTTTTGCCTTCTCTTTTTTCTCTTTTTCCTTTGCGTCTTTCTCCTTCCTCTCTTGCTCGTCCCTCAGCCTCTCCCCCTCCTCGGAGCAGCACCCTTTGCCACAAGACGAAATACACGTCTCTTTGCATTGAGGATGGCAGAGAACTTTGTCTTGTTGCTTCTTAGTGTTCTTCTTGGGTTCGTCATGCTGCTTAGCTAGCGGGCTTTTGTTTTTACTCTTCGCTACGTCCTTGGCCTTGTGGTAGTCTGCAATCTTCTGATAATGTAGGAAGTGGTGTCCTCTCTTTCTTTCGTCTTCAGCCGAACAGCAGCCACTGCCGCAGGCAGGAAGACAGTCCGTGAGGCAGGATGGGTGACAGTGCTTAGCGAGTTTGGTCACGACTGAAACCTTATCGTGTTCAGGACAACATCCGGGCATGCAGGAGGAGACGCAGCTTGTGAGACACCCGTCATTGCAGTGGGTTTTGAAATATTCACCTGCCAAAGCAACGCGCTCGGTTAGGTAAGAACCCATTTTAGAGGAGCAGATTAAATTAGCTTCAGCTCGCTTTTAGAGAGAATTCCAAGATCAAAGACATCAGTGAAATGGAAAAATTAAGGAACCACTGAAAGTCGTTTTAACAAATGGCACAGAAATTCTGATAGTTAAAGTAGTTTGTACGTTTATGTGACGAATCTCTCCACTTCACATACACAAAGTAAATGTCTTCAAAGGTAAAGTAATGCACTGCAGATAAATGATTAAAGGTGAGATTCCTCCATAAACTGTACACAGTTGAAATTTCGTACAATTCGGGAGTGCGATCGTATCACTGAGAATTGCTCGAGTTTTGGACTTTTGAGTTGCCAAGCAATTTCTTGCACTGCTTTCTCCTAGGCCTTCGCGGTCGATGGACTTAGTCGAGACGAACCACGGTGCCGTTGGGGACATCATACAACATGACTCAAACCGAATTGATCATGGCGACATACTGAGACCTGTCAACTAGGCAAGCCAAACAACATGACTTGTTTTGCGAGTCACGCTGGTTTGATGATTTTTAGAGTATTCGCCAGTGTTCGCAAAGGTGTGTAGGGAACTCTTTGAGCTCTCCAACAAAGAGATTTTCCCTATTTGAACGAATAAACGAAGAGAAAGAGAGATGAAACGAAAGAAAGGTATATGAATCACTTACTGTTATGCCAAGACTTTTCTCGGTGAACTGCTGACACAAATGTTTCCGCAGCGGCTTTTCTTTTCCCTTATGGGTCAAAATTTTGTCCACCCCGTGTTTTTTTAGATGCTCTGTAAGATCTTTGTGAATACTCTTATCTTTGACACCAACGATATGAACTGCCTTGTACCCAAGGCTTTCCAGCATTTTAGAGATTCGCTCCCAGTCCACGACCGGCGTAATCTTATATTTGTGATTCTTGTAGGTGACTGTCTTCGTTAAACTGGTCAGCGGTGTTCCCTTGGTTTTAAGTTTCTTCTTAGCAACCCTTGACTTCGCCGCTTTGTTGCTGGTTTAGACTTAAGACTGGATTTATCATCTTCTTTAACCTCGGCTTTTTGTTTACTGCTTTCTTCTTTCTCATCTTCTCTTACCTCGTGTTTCTCCGCCTTTTTAAGTGTCTTAGAAGTTGTGGATTTTTTCTTTTCGTTTCCAAAGGAAATCTTTCCTTCGAGAAGGTTCTTAGGTGGGTTGAGAACTTTCACGTACTCCAGTAGCTTCTGCGCGTCGCGAATTTTTTCGTTCTCTGGAGACAAGTCATTCTCGTGGAATTTCATCACTCCTTTCGTTTGCTGCGAGAGAAGAGGCTCGATTGAGTGAAGAATTTTAATCGTATCCGCTGGAATGAACCCGTCTTCGTATTTTTCTAACTTGTTCTTTCGTAAAGAGTGTTCAGTTTTGGGTTTCTGTGGAGTCGCTTTTGTTGTGACTGGTTTTTGATAATGTGTCGTTTTGACTGGTATTACTGGCCGTTTCTTGAAATATTTCTTTGCTTTCTGTTTGAGAGCGACGGCATGTGGTGTAACATCGATGAAATTGTCCTCTAGAAAACAAACAGAAATGCATTTGAACCTTAGCGTCTTAAGAGGGAATAGTGAAGATTTGATTAAGACCTTGTGCTCCATTGCTCCCGGTAAAAGTGAATGTAATTAATTAATTGTAATTAATCCTGTTGTAATGTAATTCAGTATAGCTAGTATAAGCCTAGTTCACACTAGCGACATAATTCCGACGTAAACATAAGGCCTTCAAATTTTATCAAACACGACCAAACAGCGTCAAAAAAGGAGGCCAAACGGTGAAATGTTTGGTCACCAAACATTGTTTTATGTTGTTTGCTCACCAAACATTTTTTTCCCGTTTGGACAGGCCTTAACGAGAAAAGAAGGACGATATGTTGTCATGTTCGTAGTGTGAACATTCTGACATAATGATATAATAGCAGCATAACAACATGAACATAACAACATAAGGAAAAAAACAACGCCATTTTCTCCTACTTTTAGCTAGATGTTATGCAACGCTAATTTAAGAAAGATGTTCTGAACGTACCGCATAAGTTGCAAGTTTTCGCGCAGTGTTTACGCATAGCTTTTGGTGATGTCTTGCAGACGCCAGACCTGGACAGGGCCGTGCAGTGCTCAATCTTGTCTGAACATTCTTTGAAGAGAATTTCATCAAAGGCAGTAACATTAGTAAAAGTCTGGTGAATCACACCATGCATGGCGACCTCATTAATATTCGCCTATTATTAACAGACATTAGCAAACTTTGACTTTTTAAAGGAGTTACTTCAAGGTCATCCCTTGAAAAAATTAGCCTAACTTATTTCAATTTCGTTGTTTGTAATCCGTGTCAATCCTCTCCATCCTTAACCATCCTTGTTCCTTTATGGTTTATTATCATCTCTTGGGTGTTATTTTATGTTATTAACTAATTTTCAGGTTTTGTTCAATTTAAATATAGTTTTTAAAGATGTATATGGTAGCGCTGAAATGCACTCAGATTATTTGCATGCAGTCTTTGATAAGTTACATAAAGTGATGAACAGGTCAGACTTGAAACCAGGGAATCATAATAGTTAATTCAGGCATGTAACAGCCTATCAATCTTTTTGAGGTTTTGGACTTCTTTACTTGCATTTACACTTTTCATGACTTGAATCTGGATTATTAATTTTCTTCAAATTACTCGGATTTTGAGAGGTGGCTGAAGATTAATTACCTTTTGGTAGCTTCCGGAGAATTGTTTTGCTAGTCTTCTTGATGTGGTCAGCTGAGGTGTAATCAAAATATCTCAATTAGTTACAAAAAAATTTAATAATTGAAAGGAAGAATATTTCAATGTGCAAGAAAAGGAATAAAGAAAATCCAAATGTTGGAAGAATCAATCAATCACACCTATAACTCAAACAGTTAAAGTAACACCAGTTGCAATGTTGTGCAACAAAATGAAATAACTTGCACATCAGAAGCTGAAAAGTTGATAAACGTTTTGGAGAAAGTAGAGACTTACCAATGTTAGACTCCAATAAATGCTCAACATCACGTTCAGCTTCTGAAACTCTGCTAGCTTTGAGACATAAACAGGAAAAATGGATTAGTTATCAAGGGAAACAAATTAAACGTAATATTCTCTAAAATACAAAATTACCGCGTATAAATCCCTCCTTGAATTATAAGTGAGGCTAACACAGAAATCTTAAAGAAGGATACTCGTCGAAAATTTAATAAAAAAACACCAGATCCCGAATAACATTGCTATTGAAGAAAGTTACATGGAACAACATTCACTCCTGTAATACGAAATTGAACTATATCAAAGTTATGAAAACCTTAGCTAGAAAATCTTATCCCAAGTAGGACAAAAAAGATGGAGGTTGTACATTGTATCGTAATACCATGCATGCGAACCTACACAGCCCATAAGGCACAGCGGAAGCCATATTTGTTCTTACACTAACGACATTAAGTATACTAGATGCGAAGATATTATAACTTTTCTGACTTTTTTGTGAGCGTTTATGGGTAAAGACACCAGTCCTCATTTTTTTTGCCACGGTGGATTGAGTACTTTCCCTTTTCACAGTCTGTAATTTAATTTCAACTCACCTATACTCTCGTCAACCAGCTTGTTGATTATTTTTTGAGCTGCTACCCATTCCTTTCCTAAGAATATTTTTTCAGAGGAAGACATTTTTTAAAAATGTGATGTTATCATATGCTGTACAAATATATGTTTATAATTTTAATGAAGAGAATATGATTTTGGCCTGCTTTTATACAAGTTACTGATGATATAATGACTTGTGGACACTCGTGCACTAAAGATATTAATTGGCAAAGGTTCCCAGACTGCTTACCAACTATAAACCCTTCGTATAAATGGCGGCTAAATTGGAATAAAATACATCTTTAGCCTTGTACTTATGTTTCCAGACAAAGGATTTTTTACATGAATGTTAGGCTTAGGATTTATAATTACTGTTATTCAAATATCGGCGCCATTTGTACAAAGTGTCTGTGCCGAGTAAAAGCTGTACCATTGGAATGGGAATGAGCTGCAGATCATGAACGCCGCATTTAAACATGACGTGAAAAGTTTAAGTATTGGTTTAAGCCTAGTCTGAAATAAGTTTTCTTAAACACCGTAAAATTCCTTCAAGAAATGAAATCAAAGTCATATTTATTCTAAGGAAAACTCGCGATGCTGACAAACGGACTAATTTTTTTCCAACAAATTATATAATACGCGAAGTTGACGCTATAAAATAACCTCGTGCTTAATCCGTAGCTTCATAGTTTTACACGATGTGCAAGCTGTGTTAAAGCGACAGTGCTTACAAACACAGCGTCGATTTATTTGACTTGTATACCTTACAACAATTATTTCACAGAGAGCGTAAAATCACACTATACAAAGAAATACCAGATTCACCCAGATGTCATGGGCTAACAACTAAATAACACGGCTGATAAAGTGACGTATTTCTAAACGATGGAAATTGCAAGGCGAGCAGTTAATAAGTAGCGTATTGACATGTAAGGGCACGATTTTGAAAGTGAAGAGGGCAAGATATATGATGGAGAGAGACAAGGTACCAGTATTTACCAGTTTAGTCAAAAAGATGTTTTGTCCCTCAGGATATTCGCTGTCGTTGATATTTAAAGCAAACTATTCGTGTTCATAATCGGAGATCTCATGAAGTCAGATGAAGTCCATAAGATGGAAATTCAGTAAACTTAACAATCATAAAGCCCTCGTGCAAGAGTGAAAAGAATTTTAGTTTGACATCAATATTTATAGCATACTTTCAACGATGGTTTTAGTCGCTTGATTTTCGCTTCAGCTATAGCGTTGTGTGATTCAATACAAAGCTGGATCCTAGATAGGCGCTAACACTTACCTCTAATGTCAAATCGTTTCTCCGCGTTTTGCGCTGTCTCCTTGCTAGTACAGATCCATACGAAATGGCAAAGAAACAACGAAATAACAAAACAATTTCTTGATTTCATAATATTAGATTGGGTAGACTTTCACGAGGCAAGGAAGATAAAACTGATATATTACACAAAACGTTTGATCAGAATCATAAAATCATCACAAAATTGGGCCCCGTTGAACTTCGACGCGTTTTGATAAAACCTCTACAGTCAGATAGACCTCCGCGCAAACAGAGTCTTCTGTTTCTCGAGTAGTATTAATAAATCAAAAGGAAACTTATCCAAGCGAGGTAAACAGAGTCAAAGTTGCACAGTTAACGGCTCTGAATTACAAGTAAAAAGCAGCTTGTGGTGCGGAGTGAGGTGAAAAAATTTAACACAAGAACCCTAGCTTAATGTAAACAGCGCGCGGAGTCTCTATGGTTTTGTATCATCAGGGAATTATTGCTGAAAAGAACAACTCTCGGAAAGGCAGAGAATTTGTTTAAAGTGTAAAAGAAAACAAACAAAAAATACACCACCAGTAAGATGTCAATCTGATCGTCCTTTTGCTTACTAAAATAGCTCAGAAATAACAAATACTATCGACAGTGTTTATCAACGAACCATCTTCACGTTTTTCTATAACACAGGCAACAAAACTTTGCCACTCGTTTCAAAGAAAATCTCTAAAATGAACATGGCTTTTTGTGGACTCTCCGAAGCGTGCAATTCACAGGTCAGTGATTTCCATAACAAAACCCATGCAGCATGGCGATTTTCTGATGTCAGACTGGTAAATAACTGGCTAAATAGCTTGCTACTAATTCTTGTATTGAACACTGTTACCTAGGCCTCAGGTATTGAACTAGCTGCCTTTGAAATAAATTGCCTCTGTGGTTGTTTTTTGCAATTTAAGAGACGTGTGTCCTCCTTAGGCAACGTGCATAGATTTTGATTTGAAAAATTAAACCAAAGGCAAAATTTTATTTTGCACATTTTGGCCTACTGTCCACCCAAAACTATGATCTTTATAATGGAAAAACGTTTTGTTCTCCGTAAGATATTTCGAGAAGGTTTTGGAACGAAAATTTGCCGTCAACTTGGGGTGGAAACTGCCTGACTAAATTTGTCAAAGTATCGCTTTGAGGTCAATCAAACATCGTTCCCAGTCCACCAAGGCAAGGAGTATTTGTGAAAAGGGTAGATAAACGTGACGCAAAGGCAATTTATAATAGGCTCGTCATTATTTACAATTTCGGAGACCCAGTGTTCATCATCATCATCATCATCATCATCATCATCATCATCATCATCATCATCATCATCCGATCGGATGCTCTTCCTCACGTGGGGAATAGAGCAGATATCAATAGTACAGGTGAAACTTCGGGGGAGAACGGGGCTGGGATCTCCAAAAGGGATTGCCTCAAGTTTGTTTTTTACCGACGAAACAATTCAAAAATGTTAATAAAAGTACTCGTAATTACTTAAAGAATTTACTAAATGATAAGAAACTCAGGTGTTCAGTTGAACCGCAACGAACCTCAGATACTGAATTCTATAAATAACAGGCATTGAAAAAATAGCCAACTTTACCAGCCACTGACTTAACAAGCTTCAGTGAGAGGCTACAGTACCCAGCTGCTGGCAAAAATCGTTTCTGCATGATTAATCTGACACCCACTCGATCTAAAATCCTGTCCATTACCTCCTACAATCCTGGCCAGGACGGTTAGGACACCTTTTCATTTCTTCTATTAAAAAAATAGCAATCATTTTACTGCCCCTCTTTCCTGTACGATGTTGGATGTAAAGTAGAAAAAAGATAAATCGCAAACTTCTCTAGAGTTAAAGGACGTCAGCTTTGTTAAAGTGGAGCAAGGGAAAGATCTTTGTACAGTAAGTGTAAATTGTTGCTTACTTGCAGTTTGCACGCAAAAACGAGAAAATATGGAGGTCTCCCATACCTCTCTTTTGGTCGGGTTTGAACGTTAAAGGTGCTTCATGGGAACAGGTTAATGTCCATTGTTTATTACGTGGCTCTGTCTCACAGGGATTGGAAACTACCAAATTAACGAATTTGATTTACTGAAATCAATTTAGAAAGCGGTCTTGATTTTTCCATCTTGACAGGCATCTAGACCGGTAACGTTTTGCAGTGGAAAAGCTGCAAGCAAATGCAAAATTATTGACTATTTTCATCTAAAAATATTTATTTATGCAAGTCCCAAAATTCTGATGAGAAGAGAGAGTAAACAGGACGAGCAAACATTGGCAGAATTAAATTCAGCTCATCATCATTCGAAAGCAAAATATCAGTTAGTACAACCCAGTTACATAAAACGAATTAAGTTGTCCTTGTTCGCCATTTAATAAACATTTTATTAACCAATGTTAGTCGGTCTGTACGGGAGAATCTTGACCTCGGTCGTGTTTACAGACTGACTGCGTTCTGTACTCATCTCGAGCTAGGTCAAGATTTTCAAATACAGACCTCCTGCTCGGTTAATAAGAGCTACATTTAAAATTTTCAGAAAAATTTCATACGGCCCAAAGTAAGCGTAATCAACTCCAATATTTAAGCATGCGCAATAGAGAGGTACAAGGGAATACAGTAAGTTTTACTGAAATTTATTAAAGTCAAAATAAAATATATATATATTGTACAAATTAAGATTTCCTTATGTAATCGTTTTGTCTCAACTAGCTAAATACAGTATCTCCCATTGTTCATTGTTTACCCTAAGCTAAACTATACTTTCTTTTAATAACAAATCGTAATTTTCACTTTTGCCTTATTTCTCCCTCTGTAGTTACACATTTTATGAAACTGAAATCGAGTTAACATGATGGGGCTCCTTAAACTAAGCTACATTCTCTTTAACTTTAGAGATTTGAAGTTTTAGGCTTCACTGAAGTATGCTTTAAGCTTTACAAAAAGCTGGAGCTTTCTAGTAATATTTTTCTTTAGTAGCGAAAAAAAACAAGTGCCTGAAAGAAGCTATAAAATTATCAGCTCTGCACCAGGAACCCATCACTACAGAGGGCCTGCAACTACCCCATATTCCTGTCACGGCGTTTTCACAGACCGATCTATTTATAGTTTGAATTTATCTCAAATTCAGATCCCCACAGGAACCTCAGTGACCAATTGCAATCACAAGCACGGACTATCGATTGCTGACATGTCGACATGTTCACGTGAGGCCGCATTGTTTTATCCTTACCAAGGCGTACTCATGTAGACTGGAACTGGCCTATTTCGCGGGGAAAATATCTAAAAATAGACTGGTTTGTAAAATTGCCGTTGCATTGGCTTGTTATGGGAGTTGCAGGCTCCTAGTAATGGGCTCCTGCTCTGCACCTTGTACTGAAATAGTTCACCAGGAATGTTATTGTTCCCAAGATAATTTGAATTTTAAAAACTGAATTAGTGTGCGAACCTTTTAAAAAAAGGTTTTAAGTTGACTGAGGAAACGACAAGCACCAAGGATAAACGAATTTGTCCTCTTTGTAATTATTCTCTCCCCAGCATGGAAGACTTTTATTTCTGATGGTATCACGAGACGTTCATGAGGCATATTATGTTTCTCAAAAGTGTGTGACTTAAGATGATGTTCATCGTTGTATAGCAGAAATCCTTTTAATCATCAAGTTCAGCGTCATCGTTCTGTTCTTTCGTGCTTCCTTCCCGGGTAGAGTCAGATGTTTCCTCCTCGGTCTTTGTACTGTCGTCTTGCTTTTCACTGCTAGATTGCTGTTTATCGCTCTCCTTTACTTGACTCTGTTCAGTCTCCTCATCAGCGACGTTCTCATTTGCACTTCCCTCACCCTTAAGGTCGCTTTCCACTTGGTCAGCGGTGTCCTCCTTATTTCCAGAGCCTAGAACCTTGTCGCGTTTTCCCGCCACACCGCAGCAATCTCGCGGGCAGTAAGTGAAACAGTTCCTTTTGCAGCCCATTGGACACTGTTCCGGTTGGACCGCTGGCATAGGTGGGGGCTGGTACTCTGGTTGAGCCATTGGAACCATCTGAAGTAAGAAATAAGTTTATGTTTTTAAGTTTAGCGATGTTTGCTGGCCAAGATCTGACGGCTAGTGAACCTTCATACTTTCTAAGACCTTAAGAGTAATAATTACAACAACAACAACAACAACAACAACAACAACAACAGCAGCAGCAGCAACAACAAAAACAACAACAACGGCAGCGAAAACAGCAACATCAAGAACAACAACCATATGTACATAAATTCATGTGGTATTGTACTCTGAAAACTCAACAAAAAGAAATAACAGTTGTAGTGGAATATATGACTAACGTTTTAAGACATGGGTTTTCAATGATTTCTCCGCTCTTTAGAATCAAATTCCAGGGTTCTCGCCTAATCCGAACACATACCTTTGATTTGTGTTTTTTAGTGACACTGGTAATAGTTTGCAGCAATTTCCTGGAGTTATAGTGTGACAGATCAATGCTACAACACTCTATCTAGTGTTTAAAAAATCATTTTGAGGGGGCTCGGAGAAACTTTAAAGACTTTCTAAGAAGTTGAATATTGTAGTGCTCACCACGATGCCACAACAAAACATGGGATTACGGAGCTCGTTATCAAGTTATAATCGATTAAAGATAAAATTAAGGGTTTCTTAAACAGGTCGTTCTGTTGCTATGGTAACCTTTTTGCCATGAGAATTGTCAAAACGTGTTCGCCAATAATTGGGTATTACTGGCACATCATTTAATAGAGCTGTAGTATTGATCCATGAAAGTAAAAGTGATGGAACAAACTGGAGACTGTTGTGAGCCAACTGAACTTTTGACTCAAACTCTACTATAAAAAACTGGAAAACTGGAGATTGGAAAAAAGGGTAAGTATTTTTATTTTAGTAGAAACAAATATTCAATGCGAAAAGTGCATGCAAAGCATATTTCACTTTCAACACCTGTAAAATTTTTTGTCCATATGAATTATTTTTAGGTCACAACAATTTCCACAACATATACATGTATTTCTGCAGAAATTTGCCTGAAGTTTCAAAGTTGCTTGACTTGCCTGTTGGTACGCTGGGGCCACTGAGGCCGCTGGGGCCGCTGGGAGCGGGACGGCAGCCATTTGAGTTTGGGCCATCAAGTTGGGGTCACAGCAGCAGCAATCCTGACTCATGGAGCACTGCTGTGTACAAGGGTCCATGCAATTGCCCTGACAAGGGATCATATCTTGGCTGGTGTCATTGCTATAGTTATAGGTCCAGTTGTATCCATTAAAGGACAAATCAATTGCGTTATAGCTTGGTGGTGGACTCTGGGCTTGTGGTGCTGCAAGGTACAGAATTAATTGATTAAAGTTTCGTGGGGTGGCATTAGTGAGAGACACCAAAGGATACAGCATTATTTTTCGATCATCGTGAAAGAGAAATGAACGCATTTTTGAGATGTTTTGACATGTGTTTTAGTTTTCATTGATCTCCAAAAATCTGTCTGATTGATGACGACGATGACGCAGATATGTGCAGAAATTCAGGTTAATAAGATGCATACTCTTGCTCACAAAGTGTCTCCCTTCCTATAAAGTCACCAAAACACACATAATTCTGTCAAATATGAAGTAATATGAAAATGACACTTTGTGATGCTTATTCATAAAGAGCATTGAATCTCATTAGCCTGCATTTCTGGAACGCGATAAGAGCGATGATGATGATCAAGATGGGATGACTGAATGGCATAATGTTGACACCGTTGTACAACACTGACGTCATAAGGGAAATATAAAACCTAGCCATGACGTATCTCGTTGGCAATCACAACAATAGACAAGACCGATTTCTTAGATCTTGAACATTACTCCATTGACTCACCTTGTGCCTGCGTGTTGTAGGGGGCTGGCGGTGAACTCGTTGGAGGCTTGCTGACATCTACCACATGCGGATGATGGTGATGATGATGATGACGATGATGATGCTTGTGATGCAGAACACGGTGGTGGTATTTCTTCCAGTGTGGCTTCTTGACGTGCTTGTGATGGAATTTCTTTGCTTTCGGCTTCTTTTTTTCATTAACTGGTGTTACAATGTAAGGGATTTTAAAGTTCACTAGAAAAGAACCATCTTTGTTCTTTTTGGGTTTGTTTTCCTCATCCTGGTTCGTTAAAACTTTTTTGGCACCGAGGTGGAGAAGTGACATTTCTGTATTGAGGAAAAAGTATAAAAAATGATATGCGCATGTTCTCTGAATCAAGAATGTAGCAACCTGTTCCAGTCATTTAAATTTGCACACATACAGTATAACAATATATTATTTATTATAATCAACTCATTTCCCGTAAAACTTTATCCACCAAAATGCATGAAATCCCATCTTTGGAATTATACAATTTCAAAATTTTCCGGGGGTACACACCCTCCGGACCTCCCAAGGTTGGCTTGCCCCTTCGGGCGAATCGGGCCGCTCTTGAATTTATGAAGCCTGTTATGCTCTGTTGGACGCCTTGAAAACGCGTGCTAAAAACCCTAATCAGATATCGGGAAGACACCGATCAAGAGACGGCACCCAGGCGGCTTCATTAGTCTGTAAGTTAGAATATTGCTTTCATTTGACCATTAAAAGTTGTAATATAAACGTGGAAAGGTAAATATGAGTGCGAAGACATTGAGGGGCGGTTCACAAAATTTATCAATGGCTATGAAGGGGATAATGACATTAAAGGGGAGATCACCTAAATTTGATTGTCTTCAGCCGAAAATCCTTCACTCCCCGGGCGATAAATAATCAGCCGGTCCCTTTGATATAATAAGAGAAATTTAGGTGTTATACAGTAATAACACGTCAACAGTTTGATAATGATAAGAAACTGAAGGGCCTCGCCTTCTATATATATATTTCTCGGGTTACCCTTTTGCTTGTCTGATTGGATATTTGCTGCTCTTTGATTAGCATGATGACCTGTAAAAAGGCAACAAAAACTTATTTGAAGAAGTTCCATCATCACAAACATGCATAGAAATTAAATCGTTTCACTAGTTTTGCAATACTCGAAGTTCTCCCAAGCGATTAAAGAAGACCCCTTCCCTGTCCTCAAGTCCTTATAAAAGCATGGCACACTACGTGAGATCTGATGCTACTGCAACTCAAGTTTTCTACCTGATCAATGCATGATCAGAAAATAGCTAGATTTTATCATTGCTTGAATTTTCATTTCATATGAATTATTCTTCTGCCTTTATGGTCTATGATCTTTCACTTGTCATTTTTCTTTTTAATTTACTCTAGGTTTTAGCCCAACAGCAAAATGCTTGCACCTCTATATTTGTATGCAGCCAAGAAAACGCTCATTCTTAATTTTTCAAGAAGTACAATAATATTTATCTGGGAATTGTCATTTCTTTTCGTACATCCAGCAGTAATAATATGCGCAGTGTCTTGAGTCTTACCAACTGCGTCGTTTAGAAAATCTGTAACTTCCTTCGCGGCGTCATTAACCTTTTTGCCTACAGAAAGGGAGAAAGAGCAGACATAATAATTATGCTTGTCTTTGCCTGTCAGTTATCATGATTAACTCGATAAATGATTCCGCATAGAAGAGGGTTGTCAGGCGACCTGTATAAATCTGGTTGCGGTTGTCTGAATGAGGATTAACCGATGCAGCGTTAGAGTCTCTAGGTACTTCAATGAGTATGATTTATGATCATTTTATTTGTTCTTGAAATCATATTGCAACATTAGAGCTGCTTCAGTTGATAAAGATGGCATGGATAACCCTGGATAAATGTAAAGCGGTTGTGAAATACCGCACTATGCAACGCCTTTAAATAGATGTTCCGGGGTCTCAGGTAAATTCCGAAATATCAGTTCAGTTTCGGACCTTTTTTAATGATGAATACGTACCTATTTTCGCATCTAACAACTTAAGGACAGCTCTTCCTGCCTCCTGTTCTACTGTGTGGAAATCTACGTTGTTTCTTTTAGTACCTGGCACAACTGAACGAGAAACATGGTATGATGTAGGAGTTAGCTTCTCACTAGTGTGAAACTTTTACATAAGCGAGTAAAGAATTAATGAGGAATTTGAGATGAATTTGAAATTAATCAAAAAAGAGCCGAACATTATAGAAGAAGACAATCATATTTCCTAGCATGGAGATCCTGTACATGCATCAAAAGAACAGGACCGTTTTAGTGGAAAGCCCTTTGCGCGATTTTTTGTCCAATGGCTGCCCTCACACGATTTTTTGTTACCAGGTTTTGCTTTGCAGGGTTTATTTGGGGGGTAATTGTCCAACCTCCCTTCTCTCAAAAAATAATGGTCCGCCCCTACGTTGTTTGTAGCGGTAGTTGTATAAGTTCAAAGAACGAAAAACCATTTGATGTCCACAGGAAATGATCATGAAACATTTCTGACGACAAATTGCAAGAATGGTTATTCTAGAAAATTACACCGAATTTTGTCTCTTAAGTCACAACCAAGTTCTTCTCGATCAATCGACCGTAAAATTTAAAAGTTGTTGAGGTAATTGCGATAGGGAGGACACAGCATGGCTAAGATCTACACTTTAACAGCGGGCTCTCGGTGCTTCACCCTATACACAGTCGTTTCTCACTTCACACTAGGACCGTGCGGTAGATGGTTTACTATAATTCTTCCCGCCAAAAAATACGTTTGAATCGGGTTCCTGTCATAAAATTTGAAATTACATGACAAGAAGCCTGCAGGGAAAAAGGAGTAAATCAAAAACAAACACGATGCACATGAAGTTCTCGTTAAGAGATTGCCACCGACATATGTCAAGAACACCATGAGCTAATGACATGGAGATGATGTTTTAGTTGAGACTACAGTATAGAATATTCAGTCCATCTTGTTCATTCATCTTCGCGCTTTTCTCAAAAAACACCAAGGTATATCCCAAGGTACAATGAGAAACAACGCCTCCAGCTGTCGTATCTACGGTTCACACTGGGTACTTTTGAATTGCCTCATTGACCCACAGGTGAAATGAGTGCGTGCGTGAGGGATTGTATTTTTTATGGCTCTGAAAGAAGCAAGTCCAGGTTTCCTTTTGCGAGTCGAGCCACATGGTGGGATAGCCTGAGAGAACATATATTTCATCTTACCTTTCAAGTGTCGCAACGCTCTTCCTTTTTCATCTATAAAATCAGAGTCATCTCCATGAACAGTCAGTGCAAAATTCAAGTAACAGAGCGCAACCAGCAAGCACTGAAAGACTCCTTTCATCCTTGGCCCTGTTGCTTTGTAAACGACACGAGGAAGGGGCAATGTATTCTTTTCGCCGGCTACAAAAGACGAAAAACTTTGTGCCGTTTAAACAATCATGTCAGAAATATATTTTAGATTTTTTTCTACGAGATTAAACAAAGACGAGTTGATGGCTCCACAACAAAGGGCTTTTGCATGAATAATTAACTGTCAAATTTTGCTCCGAGATACCAGTTATGTTGCTATTCAGCGTTGACCAATCAAAACCCACGAATGACTCAGAAAAAGCAAACTTGCTAGTAAATAAGTAAATTATTGACCGTGGTAAATTCTCGTGTCTTGTATCCCAACTTTAACGAATGAACGAAGTTATCTCTTTTTACCCAAAGAGATAAGTTTCCACAAGATTGTAGCCTCTGCATTGGCCAGTCTTTTCAGAACTTTGATGGGTAGGAGATACATATTTTGAAAGAAAAAGAAACATTACATGCCTCTTCAGTTTGTGATACATCCTCACGGAAACTAAATTTGAACTATTGTTTTAAACCGCATGTTGATAAGTTCATTTGAGAGACATCTGAATCATACTTAACAAACCTAGCGTTGCAAAATATAACGTTTCAAGCAATTTCTTAGGGTTGTATCATGGATTTGAACCATACAGGTACCGGCCAGCAGGAGTTTGCTTTTGCGATGTCTTCATTTCACCTGTCTGCTCACTCAAAATCTTCTTGACACCAGATGACTACAATTCCTCGTGAATATTAAGAGCCAATCATTTCAACGATATCGAAACAGGCATTGGTTTTGTTGACTGAGGTTTAATCGGGGCTATATGTAACCTGCCACGCGGTAGGAGTTGAATTGTTAAGTTCCTTAATTTCAATGTGGATTTAACTCTCAGTGATCAGTTATTTCACCGGTGTAAGTTTCAGTTGGCCCAAACTGCATATAGTTACCAGTACGCCTGCGTTATCTATCTACGAGGTCAATAATACTCTTGACAAGTCTTTTCGTGCGAAATGCAATTGCCACTTAGAACGCAAAATTACTCGGGCTGGTATTTTGCAACACTCGGGCTAAAGGTGTGCAAACCTCTCTTAAATAATACCTTTTATACTTCACCATTAAAAGTTTCTTCAATCAGTGGTTGCCATTATGTATGCATTTTCTGTTCCAGCTCACCAGGTCACCGAAACTCTTGGAGAGTCTCTTCGCGCGAAATTGAAAGAAGGCGAAACTTCTGACGCTGGCAGTTTAGTTAATTTGTAACACCTGGGCTAACCGTGCACAAACCTCTGTTAACTAATACCCTTAAATTAGTTTACACCACACCATTACGATTTCAAAGATATCTGATCTTCAATCAATCATCATCCGTTCGCCTCAAAAGGCCAATAATACTCATTGGCAATCAGTTCCACTTCGCCTTCGACTTCGGCGTTCAGTTTTACACAAGCTTCATCATTTATGAACTGTCATTTATCACCTCGTCGCAGAACCTAAGCAAACACAGCAATTACTAAAGACAAAAGCAACCACTGACGCCCACAGAGAGATTTAGGATGAGAGAGATTCAGTGCATCAAGTACGATTTCCTGGTTGTAATTAATAATGACAGTGTTTGGATGAACCCTAAGTCACTTGAAAACGTTGGTTGATATGAGAAATAAACCTTTCTCTTTTAACTGAAGACTGAAAATCGTTATCGTCTTCTCTGGGTGGTAATTAAGGCTACTTGTTACATAATTAGCATCCGTTGTGAGACCGAATTATGTAAAGTGGTCTCTTACAAGAGATCTAAAACACCTGAAAATTTCAATCCAAATTCAAAGTGGTCGAGGCCACCCAGCAGAGGTGCTCGCTTAGCAAAGGCTCCAAATACACTGATTTGACAAGTTTAAGCTTGGTATTTATTGGTGGGAAAGTTGTCGTTGACGGGGAGATGGTCGCACTGGGTCCCAAAGGGAAGTAGGCACCTTATTTTCACAGACGCCATTTTAAGCAAAGTTGGGGCGTTTACAATGGTGACCACTTGCTAAAAAGAAATTGATTGTTTATTCTACTATCGAAACAGAGAATGTACGTGTGAGTAAGTTATAAATATCCTTCTTAGCTGTCCTTTGTCTTTCACTCCTAAAAACGTCTACACCAGTGGCTACGTAGGATGCTTGCGTGAAAACTGCTGTTCGATGACCTTAAAGAAAGCCACTACAATTGTCACGAGGGAGGTCAACGTCGCAATCAATGTCTCTTCATTACTATAAACACATTTATAGCTTGCTATCACTCGCATTGACCTAAGTTTATGTTAACTGGTTTCTTTATTCGGAAAGTGCTAGTGACACATTGGATTGCCTGACAATAGCGCTCTTGTCTTGCGGCTGCGGTGGTGATGAATGACAGACTTCTTTCTTCGACAACATTGCGCCGGGCAAGGTGGAGCACAGTTTGTTGCATAGCAACTCTGATCACATGACGCGGGTGGTGACTGCGAAATAACTGCGGGTTGAGCGTAACCAGCTGGGGGCTGATACCCCGGTTGGGGTCCCATAGGGGGATATATCGGCTGGGGTCCCATAGGGGGAAATGGCTGGGGTGCCATTGGAGGCTGTGCTCCCATACAACAGCTAGGTTGATAGGATGGGGCACATGTATCCGGGCACGGGCCTGCCCCTGATCCCACTGGTGGGGTAGGAGGCGGAATGAGCACATCCGCGCAGCAGGTTTCGCTGCATGATGGGGCACATCCAATTGGATCTTTGCATCTGGCGGGATCACAGTATCGAGGCTGGGGACAAGGATTGTATGCAGCTGGAGGTCCGGGGTGTGGGTGACCTCCCAAAGGACCTACAACTTTATATGGCAGTTTCGGTTGCTCTTGTGGTGGTTCTATAGAAAAAAGAGAAAGGAAAAGATTAGCTTGCAGTTCTGACAACAACATGATCTTAGGCGTAAATTTTGGATAATGATTGCCTTAATAACTGGGCAAACAATGTCCTATAGCAAGAGATAGCACATCTGCCAATTAGAATTTAAGTTCCAAATTCACGGAAGCTTAAGAACACCAAGGCTTCCGATCTTTAACCCAGTGGTGAAATGATAAATCGCCAGCGCTGATATTTTTCACTTCGAGTCGTGTTTTCTCTTCCTTTGCCTATCGGTTGTTGTCAAATATGCAAGCTAAGAAAGCTGAACTAGAAGTTAAAGATAGGAAGCCTTTAAAGTAGGAAGGGACTCAATAAGCAGATGAGAATTCCCAAGAAACGCGTATCAAAACGTTATAGTCGCCGCAAATTTATTCCTTCAAATCATTTATAAAATCAATCTGTTATGACCACAAACCACAAATCACGCTAAATTTGGTTTACATTTTCTTTGAAAAATTCTAGATTATCAAAAGTCAAATATCAATGTGATTGTAACATCCTTAGGACGAAGTAGAAATATGAGAAATGTTTCCTTGGCCTCAAGAAGTGGTACCCTTGTTCTATTTACAGCTGAACATGTTGTGTAGGAAGTTTCATTCGCGTTAGTGGTGGAAGTTTCGTTTGCTAGCGACTTTCTTAAGGTTTCCTCTCTTATGGTGCTTGCAGCACTGGGGTGGGCAGGTCGGTCCGCATCCATCAACACAGGTCTGTCCGCACAGTACAACTGGGGGACCAGCTGGTGGGGGAGGTGGAGGAGGAGGGGGAGGGGGTGGTGGTGGAGCTTGGCAGCAAGAGGGAAGATTCATAGGAGCACAAACCGAGGGGCAAGGAGCAGGCATGGGCATTGGCATGGGCATTGGTGCGGGGCAAGCACTAGGGGGAGTGCACGGTGGCGGCACGGGTGTCATACAGCAGTTCTCCATACAGGCGGGTGCACACACTTGAGGACATGGAGCTGGGCAGATTCGGGGCTCAGGTTTGGGCGTGGGGACTATAAGAGGTGGAGGTGTTTCACCTGGTTCTGTAGGTGGAGCTGTGAAGAGAACAAAAGAAAAGAAAAGAAAAGAAAGAAAAATTAATTCCAGCAATAACAAGAAGAGTATAACAAGCAAATTTCCAGAAGGACTCCATTGAACTCTTGGCTCCCTTTTAAATTCTTCTGACAGCTAGCTTCTCCCACTTATAAATAAGAAAACCCTAGCTCCTCTTTGAGGACACTTAATTTCTAATCCGGAAGTGGAAGTCTCATTGGCTGCATTGAAGCCAACTATGGATCTATACAACTCCACGTTTGCAGTGTCAATTTAAAATCAAACACAAATAAGTTAAAATCGATTGATCTGTCTTAAGGACCAAACTAAAAGTACAAGATACTCTGGTTAGCCAAAATCAAGATGTACCTTCTTCAGCGGAGCCAGATTCCTCTCCGCTTCCAGCTGCTGATCCACCTGAAAAACAAAAGAACATTGAGGCTCATAAAAATTATAATTATCATAAAATATAAGATGATTCTAAAAATGGATATCTAAAAAATATTACATTGAATAGTTTAGAAACAAAATTAAACCACAGAGTAAAAACAGAAGAAAAAAGCAAACAATCAAACAAAAAGAAGGCAAAAATTATATACACCTCCGTTAAGCGTTCATTTCGAATTTTATAAAGGTAGTTTGACATGATTTGAAAACAATGTTTGTAAATTTATAATATTAAGAAGACAAGGTTGATCATGTCAATAAATTCTATAGATCCAGGAGCACTTGTTTGTCATTGCCTATACGGGTCTATATCTGTTTTCTTTTAATAAAGTCGATTTTAATACCGATAAGACGTTTAAATCTGAAACTGCTCTATAAATTGTATAGTTTAGATTTATTAAGTCCGTTGATAGTTGTTCATCCTACTGGTGACACTTCTCTTCTTACTTTCTTCATCTATTTTGGGAAATTTGCTTCAAGCATTTTTTGCTAACTGCGTCTTTGGGACGCAGGCGTTTAAGTGAAATTTTGGTAAGTTTAAAGAGAGGTTGAAAGGGGAAAAAGGGTTATGTAACACCCCCAGACAGTTGCCCGACCGCACAATGGCACCCCAGGTTGTTGGGCAACTCTTTGGAGTGTATCTACCAATTTTTAACTTCAAAGTCTAATTTTAAAACAACACCAAATCTTCAAAATTTCCTATTTCCATAAATTTTACTAACTAACTATTTATCTTCAAATATACCTAAAAATCCCCCCCAAAATTTACAAAACGACCCAAAACATAGATATGTGAAATGAGCATAGAGATTCTTGATTGCTTGAAACGTAAAAGAGATATTTGCATTAAAAACATAATACCCAGCCAAAATACGGCTTTCATGTGGACCCCCGCCTTAAAGGAGCACTGTCACGGGAGTTTTGTTGTTTTCAGCTTCATTCGTTGCTAAAATCTTTACCTGGTACCTTTACTCCTTCCCAAAATGCTCAAATGCACAAACAGAAACATATCAAACGAATGGTGGCTCAGAGAGCAAACCATAATGAATTTCTGGCAATATTTTCAAGGAATGGCTCTGGAAAAAACTGGCTAGTTTTTTCAAATTTCAATCCATTTCCATCCTTGCCATGCTAAGTGCTAGGCAACAATAAATGGTTTCGGTGTAGTGATAAAGTCGTAGATAACAAAACTGCATCATTATTTTTGGGTTTCCATTGATGCAGGAACATATTTTGACATTGTAAAATGACACTAAAATACCATGACAGTGCCCCTTTAAGTCACTATTGCCAAAGTTTTGCCCTATCCACAGGGGTCCTATTTACCAGCAGCACTTCCTGAGGCAGCTCCAGCTTCTTCGGCGGCGGGTTCTTCTACGGCAGCATCTTCCTGTTTCTTGCCTTCATCTGTGGTAAACATAAAACAAAATATTCAAGCTTTGTTTTGCTTAGGGAGGAATTCTGAACTTATCGTCTGCCAAGTAGGTTGCATTGGTTATCAAGGTAATCACGTCCAAAGCTAAAACCACCGTAGTATGATTTGGCCCATGTGAAGGTCCTTGGGCTCTTTTGCCATCAAATCGTTCAACTGTATTGATTAGTCTTCTTCAGTAATTGGTTCTATTTTTGCTTAAAAACTACGGCCAAACGTTGTAGGACTAAACACTGTTCATGAGAGAGATAGTTGAACTCAGTGGAGTCAAAGCAATATAAGTCAAGCAAAACGAAGTCGAATCGATGTTAGATCAACTTAAGGCAAGCAATTTCAAGTGATGTCAATTTAATTTAAGTGGAGTAGAGTCAGGTCAAAGCAAGTGAAATGAGGTGGGGTTAGGTCAAGTAAAGTTAATCTAGATGAAAGGCTAACAAAACAAAAGCTAGTTTCAGATTAGGAAAGGATTAATAGATACTCCGGTTGACTTTAAGTTGAAGGTAGTCCTTATTGGCGGAACGGTGCAGTGCACCTATCTAAATCCAGACATTCGACAGGACCTTTTTATGGATATTTAAAATTTCCCCGATAAATAGTAAAAAAAAACAAAAAAAACGTTCTACAATCATTTAGAATGTTGCTATCCAGGTTCGAATTTAAACCTGCCTAAGAGTTTTAGGCAGTTGAAATTTAGGACATAAGCCTGGAGATGAATGACTATAAGCCCCAGATCTCCGAATGCGTTTCAGCTGTAACGTGCAAACGCTCAGAAAGTAACACAACGCAGTTCAAAACTAATGAGGTGAGGATTGTATTGAGGGCCGGAATGAAGTTAAATTGAAAGCTTAGAAATGGAAAACATTTGAGCTGTCTCGAGGCTCAGAGATGATGCTATTGTAAAAGTACTTATAGCTGAAAGATGAAACCTGCAAAATTCAGTCATGGCTGAGATTCAAATTAGCTGGGTAATCATTCCCCGAAATTTTGACTGATAACTGGATTTGTGTTAACTATTTAGATAACTCGTACAAACCACTAGAAGCTAGGGGTGTCCTATCCACATGCAGGGGTCAGTGGACAAGAGAGCGAGTCATTTATTACCTTTCACGAGCCCAGAAGAAATGAGAGCTGTAAGAAGCTTACCGTGCTTGGACTTCTTGTGTTTTCCTTTGGCAGTGCAGGAGGAGAGAGAGAAAAAAAGAAACATACAATGTTTATTCAGAAGAAAAAAGTATTGTTTATATTAAGTTTATTACTTTTACTGATGAGAAGGTATCAACGAGTCCATACAGTACTCAGCACCCAGTGACAACGCTAAAAGCTGCGAAGCTGCTGTAGGAGTTAATTAAATGTGTAACATATCGTTTTTGTTTGGGGTATCAAACAAAACACTATCAGTGTACCAGTTCTTAGTATGAGGTGACCCTGTTTCACAAATTGAGTACTGAAGCTTGATGCAAAGGGCTGTGCAAAGTGACACAAGAAGTATAATCTCAACTGATTAGCCAGAATATTTGCAGCTTTCTTATGCATTCTGACTCTTACGCGATATTGATACTAAAAGTAAGATTAGAAGAAAGCAATGGCCAAGTCGATTACATACGTAAATTAAAGTCAACTCAAAAAATCATCGAGCCAAATTAAAGATCACTTGAATGTTCCAACTCGTCTAATGGTCACTTCACATCAACATTAAAATAAACAAGTGGCATAATCACTTGAATTTTTTTGAAATTCAAAATGCTGGAAAAAGAAAGAAGTACGTGGTAGCGTGAAAATTGCGGTGGGAACCCGTCAGTTATTTATGTTTGTGATAGACGTCTAGGAAGAATTTTAAATTTCTCATGTTAATATTACTATGTGCACACTTAAATAATGCTCCTGATCCTAGCTAGTAGTAAACTTCGTATGGAATATACCCAATCACAAAGTGTTTCAAATAAGTTAAAAAAAAGTATGGGTGTCCCATCGGAGAAGATGAAGAGAAGAACACATTAAATGCAATAAAATATTAACTCGTTGAGCTTATCCAACCGCGGCACAAAGAAATGCAGTTAAGTTGGGTTGATATGCTTTCTACACAAATAAAAGTACAGAAAATATTTCTGCTCTCAGACTCACTGACAGTCACGGCAAACACTTTTTTTCTTAAACACGATGCGATCAATTTAGATACGTCCAACAAAGATTCGCTTACCTTTTAGTGACTTGGCATCTGCACTCAATGTGGAAAGCGTTAGACCTAAAAACACCAGAAATACGAAAAATCTAAGCCCCATTTTTCTGCGGAAAGAAATGTATAAAAAACCGTTACTCGTTGTGGAAGAAATAATCTCAGAGCTAGTATATTTAAATTGTTTTGGCTCGTAACTGTTCTGGTTCACCAGCTTGAAGAGCGGCCTGTTCTCTTGATGAACCAGTAAATCTTAAGAGTGTTCCCTAGGCGACAATCTGTGGAACCTAATATTAACTCCCGTCCAGTGATTTAAATGAACCAGAGATCATGAATTTGAAGTAATACCTTCTTTCAATAGCCTTTTCCACCCAGGAGAAACGCTGTTTGTTGTTATTATACTACGGGGCAAAAGACAAGAGAGCAACCCTCGTTATCTACCTCTGATGTAAGAATAGGCAAAGGGTTATCGACCTGTCGTTCACGGTACCGGTTTTGTCCATTGTTCCCTAGCTAATCAAGCGTTGAATTTTTCATGGTCGAAGGAAGAGGACTGAAACCGTAATGCAAACGGGACACCGGAAAATTAGCTTGTTCTGGTCAAAGGGCGTCACGGGCCATGCAATATCATCCACCACGAATGCTTGTAAAATTAGGATGGGATGAGACTTCGAGGAATAACAGAAACCACGTGCTCATTTGAGAAGACAAGATAAAGACAGGAATTAAAGAATTAATAAACATCCATCAAGGTGTCGAAACTTTCAATAGCTGCGCATGTGCACGCATAATTGTTAAGGAACAACTTTAAAGAGAATGCTGGTGCTAAGAACTACTACAAACGGCTTCTGGTGGCCTCCTTTCAAAACTGAATTTTTTCTTTTTTTCGCTGGAGGATGGATTATACAAAAAGGGGTATATAACAATCTTTCAAATCAGCTCGTACAGGCGAAAAGTAAATTTTTTTTGAGAAACAAATCCTAAGCAAGAAACCGAACACAGCTTTTCACACGGACTTGCGATCACTTAATTATTGAGCGTCACTGGATATGACTGTCAATTTTGTCCTTATTCTGCTGCAGATCAGGTTTCATCTTTCTTAAGGACTCGTTAAAGTCTCTGAGTCCAAACCGTGCCACAAAACCCCCTTTCAGCCATGACTATTTTGTTTGCCTGAACGAAGAATCTTTTGACCAACTAACCGGGAAACAGTGTTAAAATATCAACCGTCTGCATGTTGGCTCTTGGTACTCAAGATTTCCTCACTAGGCTGATGGCTTGTAGCGTTATCTCGAATTTTAATCAATATACTGACAACTTTTTTAATTATAGACTGCAGAGAAAATTAGAACAAGAGTCAACGAGACGCTTGATTGACGAGAGCTGCCACAAGGCTAGAAATTAAATTTCTTTCCATCTGGAAACGATCCCAGTTTTTAAATTCGCATTAATCTTTTCGTGTCTCATTCATTACTGCTTCCGTTTTTTTGAGAATTCTGTGATTTCAGGAATTTTACATGAAAGAACCCATTTAGATGCCAAGAGATCGATATACAACACAGCATTTCTCGTTTCCACAGAGCTGACAATACGTCAATCCTGGAATCCACAGCCAATAGGGTTTAGGTTTACGAATAGGCTTTACCTGTAGGTCTGGTTTTCATATGATCGCTAGGAAAACTGCGAGAAAGAAAATGTTCTGCAGTTTATGGGAGGCAGCTTAGCCGGGCGCTTAGCTCGTCAGACTTAAAATTCGGAGGTCGTAGGTACAAGTCCTGTTCTGACCTTTTAGCTGAAGTTCCTTCTCGGCAGACTCTAATTCAACTGCTCGGTCAGTCTTATAAATAGCTAACTTATCTGCCTCCCGCCAGTTGGGTTTTTTGTACTTGTTATGGTCATTTGAAGTGTTTCTTTCTTTTTTAGTTCAAGTGGCATGCCTGTGAACTACTTAGTTGCAGCTAAGAGCATCGATCACCATAGGCGTACGGGCACCCTCGGACTTGGGGGGGCGGCGACCTTATTGCCCGAAAAAAATTACAAAATGCCCGAAAGTGTCAGTTGTATATACGTACTCAAATCGCGGTAAAAACAAAAACGTTCCCAATTCTTACGTCTAATGAAACTGTTATCATTACGGAAACACAGCCGAATTCCGATTTTTTGGAACATCCAAGGGAACTGATGAAAATTGCTTTTAAAAATCGGCCGGACAGTTCGTGAAATTATGGCGTTTGAGTGAGGAGAGGGAAACGACTTTTGGTTTGAGTTATCGGAAGGATCGAAAAAATGAGGGTTCGAGAAATCAGGATTCCACTGTAGTTATTTTGAAATATTGCATACTCCTAGCCTATGACTTCATTCGACAGCCTGGTAAAATCAGAAACTTATAAAAGAAACAGTTAATTGTTCCTCGTGCGAGAAGTTCAGGAAAATTTTAAACCGGCACTTTGCGGAGCCATTCAAAAGGGCTCTTTTCAGAGCCACCACAAAAACATAAGTCTTGGCAGGAGCCCATCTTGGTCGTCCTTTGCTTTCATCCTTTTGTCACTAATGGAAATAACATCATGGATTCCCACTGTACGCATTTAATTGGCATATGGCTTTTCCAAAACAGAATACCTGCAATTGTGGATCCTTAGATCATTTGACCTTAACTCCGATTTGACAAGACAAACGCCAGTGAAAGTAACCTACAAGCCAGGCCTTGACTACCTTTTAGAATGCTTTCTCCCGAGTACTTTTGCCCGAATCATCAACGTTTTGCCCGAAAAATCTCAAAATTTTCTGCGACTGGGGGGGCTGCAGCCCCCCCCCCGCCCCCCCGGCTCGTACGCCTATGTCGATCACTACCAATATTCAACATTGAACATTTTTCTTAGCAATGTTAGTATACAATCATTTGGAAACCGGTGGTAGTAAAGTCGCTCAACTTTTTTGATGCGATCCCAACGTTCTCAGCGATAGTAGTAATCATAGAAACCAGCCTTTGACAGCCCAGACCAAGAAAATGACGGCAATGATATTCAACCATCTTACTACTTATGTCACAAAGCCATATTTAATGTTTTCGTGAACTGAGAGCACGTTCTGGCAAACTGAGGAACTGGAGACTATCTCTCTCGCGGCTCAGTGTTTGCAACACTTGGCGAAAAAACATTATTTAAATGTGATAGTATCCAGATTGCGAAAATTTTCGAGAACGTAGTTTACAACCCCGAGGGTCTCTAACCAACATAACTTGTCGCCCTGTAAGTAATGTAAGTAGCGGTATTCTATTCTATTATATTGTATTGTAAGTAGCCGTACTGTACTGTACGTAACTAGGTCACTGTATTTGTAATTTGTAAAGCTAGCAAAATTAAAAAAAAACATAATTTGTGGTCGTTATATATGGCGCGAAAACCTTCGAAGGGAGAATCGTAAGTACTTATATTTTGACTGTTTAGTATAAGAGCTTCCAAAACTCGTCAAGTGTTTCAAAAGCAGCTTTTTTGCCCTAAACAGCAATCGTTCTCCAACTGAAAACGACTTTGGCTTCTTTTTATGTACACTTCTCGTCGACCAAGCGTCCGTCGATACTTGCGATCAGTTTGTCGTCCAAGTGTGGTTTCTTATACTTTTGATAGTACGCAGAGGTATGCAGCAGCTGTACGCCTATATCTCATTATTTTCAAAGGGAAACTAGTCTCCCTTTCCACTCCCTCTTTTAGTTAGACATATGTGCGTAAAAGTTTGTATGTGCGTAAAACCAAACATTATGTTCACGCATAATGTTATTTATGTCGAGCCATGACAGTCACGCAATGGTCTGTAACCTGGTTTATGTCAACTATCACCCCGGGTGATAGAGGGGGCGTTCCCTCGAGGATAAAAGATATTTCTCTTGAGCAACTCGCCCTTCTTCCCTTGGCCCTCGTACCGTTGGTATCTCGAAAGGAAAACATTTTTCCCGCCCCCCCCCCCCCCCCATCCCCTGTTACTAGACATCAGATTGTTCTTTTACATTTAGAAATGTGGGTGCGTCTTTTTCGCCCCACCTTTGCTGAACAATGGAAATCTTGTAGATTTAATGTGTTGCCACAATTAATTGTCCTGGGTCATATTAAACACGCCACCTGTGTGGCCAAATTCATCCAACTCATGTGTTTAGATTTATTGCGCATTCTTCAGCAAACTAGTGCGACTGCAAGCAGAATTAGCGTTCCGTTACGTAGATATAGAGTCATGCGTCGATATAAAAGTCTGTTGAAAATTTACTGTGTTTTTATTTTTACTTCATTTGATGTTAATGAAGATAGCTAAGGCCGCTTGCGATGCTGGGTCATTTGCTGAGGAGCGCACTTATTAAGATTAACGTGCTCAAAACTGAAAGTCAGTCTGCTCGAGGACTTTTCAAGAGAATAGTAGATAAGCCTGTAATGCTCCAGGACGTTTTGGGGCAGAATCGAAATAGGGTGTGATTAGTTGATTTCTCTTCTTCTTCTAACCATATTCCTAACTCCAATCGCCAGAATTTGTTTCGCGTGCAGAATGCAAAACAAAAGACTCTATCAGTCTTATTGAAAGGTTTTTCTCGTTTTTATTTCTTCCGAACTTAAACGTCCACTCCACTGATCGTTATATCATTTTACATCAAAATTCCACTATGAAATTATAGTGATGAATCACGCAGTTATATGCAAATTTCGATTCTTGATTTATTTCTTTTTTTGGTAGACCGGGCAACAGCCATTTGGGGGACCTGGTGGGGCGGGCATACCAGGGGCTCCGGGGGCTCCGGGAGGTCCGGGTGGTCCGGGATCGCCGGCCGGTCCCCTTTGTCCTATATTTCCGGGCGGCCCCTGCGGTCCGGCGTTACCCTCTGGTCCGGCATATGACGCGTATTGTCGCTTGGCTGAAATAAAACACAAATGTCATGTTGAGCTTGTTACGTACAATGACAACTCATCGGTGCAAATAATTGTCACGATATGGTCTAGACGTCTTCATCATCTTTCATCCGTGCATAAAAAATAGATATATTGTAATATAGACAGTTTGCCATATTTGGAAGTGTATTCATGGTCTTATAGTAAGCTCTTACAGAGTTCTACACCACATTCTATCTAGCAAGGGAATGGGATTGATTGCCAAGTGATTGGATAATGGCAATTACCCGAAATAACCTGCTCAGTTGTACAGTTAACTACATTCACCCAGCTCGTCTCACCCTTGTATTGGTTAAATATCCGGCGATCTTTCTAGTGATTGCGTTGGATAATTGAACACACGGACATGCTGAGCTTAGAAGTCCAAATTCTTAGCTGAAAAGCTTTGGAAATTTGAGTTATTTTACCACAATCCAGTCATATATGTATTCTCAGATCCTATAATAATTAACAAGTCTCAATTACACGATGCAGGTTTCATGCAAAGAAAGTCTCAGCTTCTCTGAGAAATGCTTACTTGGGCACTTTCGAGTGTTTTTGGGGAGAATGAATTTGTTTATATACTGTCCACAGAGCCGTCTTTCCGATTTTTTCCCTCGCAGCCGGTGGCTGTACATACGCTAACAGAATGGACAGTAGATCTCTTTTTTTGCCAATTCTCCGTCCGCGCTTTTCATTACTTCAAAAGTTGTTGGTCGTTTAAAGAAAAATTCTGTTTGTAAATCCTTCTAATGAATCTTTGTAGACCTATAATTCACGAACAAAGAGAAAACGCACATGTTTGCAGCTGTCTTGTTTTATCTACCTGGTGACCAGATTCAGTCTAAGAGTCATGATCGGTGTTCGCAAATGCGACCTGCTTTTTCATGCCGTTTGGTTCCTTTCCCTTAACTGAAAACTGCGGAAACACTGTAAATTTAGCATCAAAGATGAAGACGAAAACTACAGGTATCAATTATACTGCTCGTCAACAAATTTGTTTCTCTTTTAAGTTAGAACCTATTTCTTCAGTTGTACCATTTCTACGGGACTCATCAACACCGCCAGCAAACTATATTTTCAAAGTACTCCTTGTCGTACGTAATTGAATTAAAGCGGAGAAATGTACTTACTGTTAAATGCACCAGCAGAGTAAAACAATCCAAGCGTAAACAACAATAGAAAGCGAATATCCATGTTGACTCTCAAATAGACAAAACAAAAAACAATGTCAGAGAACTTCACTTTACTTTGTGACCAGTTGGGATTAAAATAAACGTTTATCAAGTCTAGTATACTTTCGGGCTACAATATCTAAATGTTGTTCCATTTGAAGTTGTAGAAACACATATCCTTTGTTCTTGTAGATGGGATATGACTGTTGTTTTAGACATAACAATTAAAGGAAGTAAATACCAGGATGGTAATGACCTTTGATTTACGGATTAATTCCCAGAAATAAACCTTTGTTTATAGCTTTTAAACAGTAAACAGACCTACCTTTTGGTATATCTAACACAATAAATTGTTTAGCATTTGGCGGTTCAGTGACTTTACCTTGTGATCCCAAACTCGAGCGAGCACGTAATACCAAACATATTTCACACCTTACGTCTCCCAGACGTCCGACGATACGTTCATGCGCCAAGGACCGAGCAGGTGACTTGTCACTTGGCTAGTCAGCCTTTTATTTTCTGCCAACTCGTTTCGTTTTTTAGCTAATCATGTACAAAACAAACACAAATGTTAGGCTTTGTTATCAAGAGTTTCATAATCACAGTGTGAGTAACAATGCCGGGAATTCTGTTTTGGGTGGGGGTGGGGCTTGGGGCAATGTTGTTGATCTGTCATGCACGGGTGATATCTTTCTATTCGAATCGTTCGTCCGCTTGACGTAAGCGAGATATACGTTGGCTGGTTAACAAGATTAATGCTTACTGGCTCGGTGGAACTGACAAGAGCAATTTTCTGTGGATAAACTTCTGACAACCGTTTACAGAGAACTAGAACTTCTCTTAAATGTTTGGAACACATTGGGTCCCACGAGATTCCGGCTAAATATCTGCTAGATTTACAAATAGTGGCCAGATTTAATCAACAAGCAGGACAGCCAGCGTAGGCCTTGTGGAAAGATTCAAATTTGTGGTGAGATATAAAAATTGTGGCCAGATTCAAGGTGGTATAGAACACATAAAGTCCAAGAATTCTCTTGCTAAGAGTGTGTAGTGTTCTTGGTTGTTGAATTAAAGTTGAAAACCAAATAAATTATCTTGCTTCGATGGACACCATAGTTTGGCATATTGACGCATCAGTTGATGTCAGGCGCACTATCGACTTAACCGTTAACACTTAGGCAGTTACAACTGTCTTCAACCCCAGTGATCATTTTTAACGTTTTACTGATTTGTTTAAAAAGAGAACATGAAAAAAGAAAAGAGAAGAAATCAAAACTACCATTTCCAAGAAATGACATTTAATCAAAGACCTCGGGAATTGTGATATTGTTAATAAAAGTAATTTTATTTTCTCTTCTTACACTATTTACTATGTATACAAGTCGTTGCTACATTTAATTGCTTTTAATTTTTTGTATTCTTTCTGCAGCCAGCAATCAGGCCAACTTTGCTTATTATAAGAATCTGTTAACAATTCTCTTTGAAAGCGAAAGAAGTAAAAAAAAGAAAATACAACTATTTCTCCAGATAAGCGAAAAACTATATTTTAAAAAGCTACGACGACGCTCAAAAGCCTTACCGTTTGATTAGCTGATGGTTATAAAATAGAAAATAATTTCCACGCGTATACAGTGTTTATACCATTGGAAAGCACTGCATTTATCCTCAATTTTGGAACATGGATTTCAAGGTAGTTTGTCTCATTTACTTTCCTGCTGGAGGTGGCACAGCACAGCACGGGCTTGGTGGACCAGGGGGTGCGGGCGGCCCTGGTGGTCCGGGAGGCCCCGGGGGTCCTGGAGCTCCGGCGGCCCCTGGGGGCCCTTGACCTCCCATCATTCCTGGAGGTCCCTGTGATCCGGGATGTCCAGCAATGCCATAAATCGGAGGCGGAGCAGGCTTCATTTGGTCTGCGACTTGCGGAATGGGTGGATTTGGTCCGGCTGGGGGAGGACTGCCACAGCAGGTAGCTACACATGCTGGGGCGCAGGCTGGAGAGCAGCTCGCTCCACAGGGGAAGGCAGAACGTTTTGCTGTGAAACGGAACAGAGGTTTTTATCAGGATTCCAATTTAATAGAATTTTGCCATCTGGGAAGTCTGAGAACGCCATTGTTCATGAAAAAGAATAAAGTTCATTGACTCAATGGTGCTACTTGTAAATATCTTTCTTAAGCAATAGACCACAAGTTTCTATGGTTTATAGGCTGATAAACCACGCGGGATGTTGATAGAACACGAGAAGAATTTGTAAATCACGAGCCGCAGGCGAGTGATTTACGAATTCTTCGAGTGTTCTACCAACATCCCAAGTGGTTTATCAGCCTATAAACCATAGAAACTTGTGGTCTATTGCTTTTATATAATGATTTAGAAGACGCGCGATTTTTCCATGGGTTTACCGGCACAATAAACCATGGCTGATTGACCAATCAGAGCGCGCGCATTGATTTTGTTATTGTATAAAGTATAATAAACGGGTTTTGCTTCTAAATGGAACCACGGCAGGTAACTTAAAACATCGCCAGCTTTTTCGGTCACGACAATTCAGCGCGACTTACGTAAGGTACAGGTACGCGAGGTACAGAATATGTTGTTTATATGTTCCAATGTTTGGCCCATACCGAAACCGCTGAGGAAAATAGCTTGTTTTGAAGAGAGTAGTCCGGAAAATTAGCTTTCAAACGGTGGTTTTTGCACGAAATTTGGACGAAAAACAGTCAAGATATCGTCATCCGAAAACAGAGGATTTTACACTTTTAACACTTTTTACTGAATTAACAAAGGAAAAACGACGGATCAAACATTTCGCTGCTGACTCACGCATATTTTGGGTTAGGGTCAAGAACAAACTATGGGTCTCCACTCCGGCAAGTGAAGAGCCGAGCACAGGAACACAGGCATCTGTCTTTAATTCTCTGGATTTTTGTATACTTGCCAGCTTTTGTAAGGCTTAAAGGTTCCGCTCACCTCAAAACAAAGCATAGGAAAAATGAAGGCTTTTTTTTTTTACCATAAGTCTTATTTTTACGGCAGAACACAGACAAAAGTCGCTATAATGGCGTCCCGTTCCGGCAAATGTTCCATCTTTAATGCACTTTATCGAAATAATAAAAACCTCTCCATACATTTCTTTGTAAAATTTGACGCCATTTTGAGAATTAGATTTCTAAGAAACCGCTTACGTTACGCGGGCGCTTGGCCGCAATAGTTGGGGATGGGGCTAGGGTCCAACTTGTTTGTGTTTGAAAAGTATCATCTTAACCTCAGTAAGTTAGTCAGTC